>JBBBDQ010001236.1:2950000-3132500 GCA_037127315.1 Ascarosepion bandense | reverse complement strand
TTACAAATAATTGGTCATTTCATGAAATTTATTGCTGGATATTTTTGTAACTTAAATTTAGAAACACAATATGCATCCAAATGATTTAACAGGAATTCATCGATACAAAGTAATGAAATTGATTTGAATTGTAATTTATTAACTATCAATTTCATGGGGTTGAAAAGAATCGACATTAACCAAGACTAGTAATATTGTTTGTGTGTGTTTTTTCAGGTAAGAGGAAGAAATTCTAACCTTTTAATTTGCACATAGAAATTCATACAAAAAAAAATTTATTTTAAAAATAGGGAGGCCAAACAATTTGTATTGAACTTTTTAATTTTCAATTACTAAATATAATCTTCGCTTAATTAGTTTTTAAACTAACCCCAACAAATCTTTTGAAGTATTTTAAGAATATTTTTGAAACTTTATAAACTATTATAAAAAAAAAAAAAAAAATTCTTTTTAAAATTTCATTAGTAATTGAAAAACTTTTTTTCTTCAGACTAATGTTCTTAATTTTTATTATTTATTCAAGTAATTAAAAGCTTATCAAATTAAATAATATCATAGTTATTTTTTTTATTTTACTATTGGGAGCAGATTTTCAGAAATATAGGCCAAATTTTTCATAAAAATAATAGATGATTGACATTTCCCAATGAGCCCTGCATTTAACTAATGAAACCATTTACTGCAACAAAATTTAATTTCTTAAAATTTCATGAATTTACGTGGAAAGGTGTGTGGGGGGGGGTAACATGTAAAAAAAATATTTTTTACTAAGATATTTTAAAAATATTTTCAAAAAATTTAATTCATTTGTGAATAAGTCCTGAAAGTTTCATTAAAATCTGACAAAAAAAAAAAAAATTAAATGATTTAATTTCTTTAAGGGTCTTTTTGCAATCTTCGAATAGAAAAACAACACTTACAATTTAGCAGTTATCAAAGTAGTTCCATCATCTCATGATAAAATAGGGCCCTACTTTAGCCTCTTGTTTTATTTAGGTACCTCCACAAATTTTCGATACCTCAATTTAAATTGAATTTTTAAAAATAAAAAGTTTTCTTGAAGCTTTAATTGAAAGCCAAGAGATTAAATTTACTAATTACAGTAAGCAAAATTTCCTGGTGTAATTTCAAACCAAAATTATATTATAGAACATTGGTAAATATTGAAGAAAAAGATGGTTGATTAGCATTCTCCACTCACTCCTGAATTATATTGAGTTTATTGGGAACCAAAGTCGAATTTTTAGATATTTCTGGAAATTAGTTGGTGGTGGGTAACACACACACACACACACACACATATATATATATATATATATATATATATATATATATATAAGCAAAATATATTTTTACCAATATCCTGTAAAAATAATTATTTCAAAATTAATTTCAATCAATCATGAATAAATCCTGAAATTTTCATCAAAATCCAACCATTGTTTCATTTTTGCAAGAATTTCTAAATTGTCTTTTTCATGGTCAAAAAAGTGCCTTGCGTAATATTGTTTTGACGTAATAAACTGTGTCAATTTAGGTCTCGCACTGACAAAAGGGGAAAAAGATTTTCTACCAAAATTTTGAACATTTTAGAAACAAACTGAAAAATTGTTAAATACTTTGGCTTATCTTAATAACAAACATTTTGCCAATAAATCTGTTTTTATCTAGTTTGGGGCCTTTTTTCCTTCATACTATGCTGTTTTTTCAGCACCTTTTTTTGTTGAGGTACCTAGTTTTATTCATTAATCTCTATTGTTACAAATTTCAAGAAGAATGTAATATGAATTAATCTAAAGCCAAAATTGACAAATTGGTTTCTTCTTGAAAATCAGTCAGTCACTTAAGTGCCATATGCGATACACGCTTTAGGCGATCATGTCTCAAAAGAGACATCACTGATTGGGCAGATGATTTTTCCGCAATAGGTTGCCATTACTTTCTGCGGTAGACTGGTTGTTACTCAAGGCTATAGAACCCAATCTATCCTGTTATTTGACCCATAGCTGGAGAGAAGAGATAGATTAATACCTTTCTCCAAGGTTATTTGCTTGCAAGTAAATGCAATGACATTTGACTGGAATTCAAACTCTGCTCTCCGCTAAAAAGACTAATTGTGACTTTCACTTATTGCAACTTAGTATGTTGGTGTTTCATCAAGCCAAGATGGTCAATTCTGTTTGTGTAGATTTTACTGTGTTGAGGCTTCAATTCTAAATTTAAAATTTAATCATGTTGATCTCTCAAATATATTTGAATTCACAACTTGTTAGCTCAATCTAAGCAATCCTGTTTGAACCATGAATTATTTGTTTAGTATTTTTCCTTTTGTGAAAATAGCCCATGAAACAGTTTCTATCTGTTGAGTGGTAGGGAGATTAAATGTTTTAAATGGTCATTTAATTTTAGTTTTTAAGTCTCTTACTCTTTAAGCAGCTGTTTCATGGGTTTGGAATGTAAGAAGACTGGATTCATTTAAATTGGGGAGGTTCTATCAAATAAGGTTAATCTGTCTGTTTTTATGGTGCCACATTTGAGACTTATGACTAACAAGACAATTGCAATTGACAGTTGTAATGCATTCAATTTTCACTCAACTGAGTTGAGCTTAAAAATTATTAATGACTTTTTGGTTTAGTATAAAGAATAAATGAAAATTGTTCTCACTTACCAGATGTGAAGAAGTCATATAAAAAATTAGCTTCTTTGTATTACATGAAATAATATTTTTTCTCTCTTTCTGCTTCTCCATCTACATTACTTTAAATTCTATTAATCCCTCATCTGCAGGAAACTGATTTTTGAATAAAACATTATTCATGAAATAATATATATATATATATATATATATATATATATATTTTCAAGAATCTTCACTCGTGTTGTTCTGATTCCTTTTTCAGCTTTCGTAACAAACAAACCTGCAAAAAGTTAGATCAATCCTATAGGGATATGAATACTGACTTATTTTGACAAATTGCATATTGGAGTTGAAATTGCTTTGTTCAAGTTAGAAAATGTTAACAGCATTTGTCTGAGCAAAAATCTCTCTACAGCAAGGTGCCATTTTTTTCTGCTGTTTTAGTAAAAGACAGGCTGTAAAGAGATTTTTCTAATAACCGCTACAGTAGATATGCTGCAGAATGACTGGCTTTAAGTCTTTTCTAAATTGCTCTTTTATTTTCCTCAGTGCTTCTGATGAGCAAATATTTCAATATTTTTTTCCGGATTAATTTAATTTCTAATTTTTGCACACTTTCTCAAGCAGTTTGAAATTCTTAGCACCTGGAGAAGGCTGGAGTACAAATGGCAATAAAGATTCGGACAATAGTCCGAATAATGTAAATAGTGTCACAGAGCTTGGCATGAAATTATTTTGTCATTAACTGAAGAAAATTTCATCAGAAAATTCAAATAGAAAAACTGTGAAATTTCAATGGGTTTATCTTGTTAGTCTGTTTAATTTAACCGTAAGTACACAGTAATGTAATTGTTACAGTGCTAAAAGTGATATTGGTGAACTGGATTCAAATTTTAGTTAACTTTATGCTTGGAAAAGTAATGAATCTCCCTAGAGTATGGATTAAATAGCAAGAAAAAGTGGGATCTTTTGTGTTTAGTTACAACCAGGATAGAAGAAAAACAACTCTGCATCTAAACTTGAGGAGTGCTGTTAGATTTTGGGGCCAACATTTCCTCTGTTATCAAAAAAGTCTGTCTAGTTCAACATTGGCCTTCATCACAAGAGTTTAAGTTTATGTAAGGGTAAAGTTCTAGACATAATTGTTAAGCCATCATTTGCTAAAATTTGTGCTCGACTAAATCAGCTGACAAATCTAATCAAAATCCAGTTGGATAGAAATAAACAAGCAAATCAAATTTTAAAAATGAATCCTTTTCTGCTTTTCTTGTCTCTTTTATGATTTCTTTTATAACAATGAAAAAAAAAATTATTTTTTTTATTTTAGTATCCAGAAGGTTATTTGGAAGCTCAAAACCAAAAAGAAGAAGCAGAATCTCCATCTAAAGACAATAAGAAAAAGAGGAAGTCAGTAACAGGTAAATGTCTTAAAAATGATAAAATTTTTGGGTGATGGACAAGTCAAGTACAAAAAGTGGAGATTCAAAAACATTTGTGATTTCTTTAGGGATTACATCTAAGTTTCTGTTCTTGATAACCAATACATTTTTTTTTTAAATTACAATGGCTTACAAAAAATAAATTTCTCTGAGGCAAGCATGTGAATAGTGTAGTTTAGTTTTTATTTACTAATTTTGATGTGTTGAATTCAAATTTTTTTCTTTCACATATCACATTTTTATTATATTGCATATAAATTTAAAAAAACGTTTTTATTTTATCTATTAAAAAAGAAAAAAGGACAACATAGGTACAGAGGTATTAATGAAACTAAATTACTTGGGTAATTAATACCATACATGCATATCAGTTGTTTTTTTTTTTTTTCTGTTCTTGTATGTTGCACATTAGGATTCGGCAGATATCCCCCATCATGTTAGGGTCTTACTTGCCTTTGTAGTTTCTTGTCATCTACATATCTTAGAACTTTTGCTCAACTCTTACTGGTCTGAGGTTAGGAGAGAAGCTAAGGGGTTAGCAGAGAAATTTCATTTTGAGTGACATTCAGCATTTCATATCTGCTTCTTGATACACTCTTTGTAATCTGGCACCCGTGTATCAAGAAAGCCATGGCAGAAATGACTTAAATGCTCTCATTTCAATTAAGGTAAGAAGATTCTCAAATATCTTATCCTTCAGCACTTCTCAGATCTGAGGTCTGATAAAGATGCCCTCCTTCAGCTTAGCAGGACTCAGAGCTGGGAATAGAATACACGTGTTGGAAGGCAGCACCATTTCTGTCCAGGGCCTTCTCAAAATTTTTCATTAAGCAAGGCTTGATATGAGGAAGGCAGGACCTTGTTCATTTCCACCAGGGGATTTTGACAGCTTTTATAAAAGTGCTCCTAGACCCCCCCCCCACACACACACACTTAGATACAGTCTGACTTTCCCAGAGATAAGAGAAAGTGACAATTCTTTGTAGAATCATTTAACGTACTCATAAAAAGCCCCAATAACCTTGACTCCAACCACTGGTACTTAACAGATTCCAAAAGGAGCTCTCCATAATGTCATACACCTCCTTCAGGTGGACTTAGTCAGCAATTGGGGATGCTGGGGGATTTTATTCTTATTTTGCAGGAGCACAGCTTTGCTTGGAAGAGTCTGAAAAGACTCCAATTTGAGAGATAGTGTGAGAAGCCAGACATTTGTGTAGTAGCACAATTGGTCAAAGAATGAGACGAAGATATTGTCCCATGTCCTGAAACTGGTAATCCTTACATCTGCAGTGACCCTGTTTCGCTTCTTAAGTCAGCATGCCGGAGATTAGACTGCTGCTTTGATAGATTAAATCATGAACAGGGTTGTGTGTGTGTGTGTGTGTGTGTGTGTTTTTTTTAAACATTGAAACCTGTTAGGTTTATTAGTCAAAAATAAATATCATCTGCATGTGTCTCTCATATATATATATATATATATATATATATATATATATATACACACACACACACACGCCATCAGAACAGCAAAGATGAAGCCTGCTTTTTTTTCTTTTTTTTTTTTTTTTTTTCTCCCTTTCTTACTACACAGTATAGTAGGGTCAGTTGAGCACCATCATGCCAGAAATTTGAAATACTACTTTGGAAGCTCCAATACGAAGGGGTTGGATGAGTCTAATGGTGATTTAAAACAAAAAACTAACTTGGACATTTTGATAAGATATCCCAAATTTGTTGGTGAGGGCCTCAGACTTGATACTTACATGGTATGGTGCAGAGTCCTCTTGATCCAAGGCATCTCTATCTCCTCAAAGCACTTGATGACTTTGGTCAAGAGGACTCTGCACCATGCTGCAGAAAGACCCAGTTATAGTTGTCAGACAATTTCTGCAACCACAGTACCCCTTACATTTGGCCATCTAACTTCCCAGATTGTAGCAGCAGCCCCCCCCCCCCCCATTATTATGTGCGTGGTAAATTTGAGTGAGAGACCAACAAAACTTTTTGTAATCTATTTATATAAAAGGCTATCTGTTGGTCTGTGTGTGACTGTTCCCTATGCACGCCTACATTTTTTAAGCTATGCCATCCAAACTTTCTAGGGACACATCTACAGGGCAGCTAGGTCAATACTTACTTTTTGAGTTTAAGTTCAGCAATTTTCCCTTTTTGGCCAATGAAGCTAATTGTTTACATTTGTGCCATGAAACATCTAAGATGGTTGCTAAATTATGTCACAGAAATCAAATCACATGTGTAAAATGCAACTAAAATATTTTTTATTTTTAAAAAAAATGAGCCTTTATATTTAATTTTTGTTTTGATGTTTTAAAAATTTATTTGGTCAGCAAAAAAATGTGAATATTTTCCCCCGTAATTTAAAAAAAAAAGTGTTTTTTCAAACAAAAACAAAATATGTAAATAAAAAAAATAAAAAAAGTGCTAATCGTTAAGTTAATTAAGTTTTTATGCATATTTAGCCATTTTTGTACTAACACAAAACACTGATAAATGATGAAAGCCTTAGAAAAAAAGGGAAAATTCAATATCAACTGTGAACATTACCCACAATGTGAAAGCTGTATTTTTTTTTTTTTTTTTTTTTTGTGTGTGTGTGTGTGGGGGAGTATATATCCCTTTCTTTATAAATACACATAAAAAATCTACATATTCAGTTGACAATGATAAAAAAAAAACGTATCCTTGATAATGCCTTAAAGAATAGTCAGAAGCACTATGACAGTTTTGCTCATCTTAGGCATTTATGTATATCTTTTTCTTGACATACAGTAACATGTTGAACAATGTGTCTAAAAATAAAAAATAAAAACGTTTTGTAGCTGAATCTCCAAATAAGAAACGACAGAAAGTGGCAGCCTACAAGCCATCGTCTCAAGTGTCCAAGTTAATCAAAGAAGATACTGTTAACAAGAAATTATGGAATGATGTCATGGTATCTGCCAAAGATGGATCCAAGGTAAGTCATTTGAGCCAGTCTCCTCCATTTCCCTTTCTCTTTAATAACTGCTTTCAAAGAAAAACCAATTCTACTCTGGCTGGAAATGTTGCAGAAGTTTGGGCTGAGATTCTTGCTAGTATAAAAAAAAGCTTCAAAAATTGAACCAGTTTCTTCAATAGTAATTCTTGGAGAAAAATATCTTCTACCCTGCTTGTGTATTGTATGAGAAATTCTGATTTGAACCAGGCAGGTGCTTACAACAGTTATGGGGGCTAAATTTGGAGGTGGGTGGTGGGGTATGCTGTATTTTACCAAAAATCCTACACAAAACAATATTGCTGTGAATGTGATTATCTGCCAATTAGGCTGCTGCACAGACAATGGACCCTATAATTATATGCCAAGGCTTAGCAACCTGTTTTAGATACTAAAAATTGAAGATTGTGTATAATGGCGCTCCCCACCTCCACTTCATAAACATATCATCTACTTCCTTCTGTGCTAGTTTTCATGTGCTCTCCAATGCTTGGAATCCTCTCTGGTTAATGAGTAGTAATGGCTGGTCACTTGTATCCAAGTATGCCTGCATGCTAGGGTGGCTATCCAATCCCTATTGCGAACTCCTGCTCAGGCACATTTTCATTTGTTCAGCATCTACTAACCCCACCTGTGGTTTATTTATATTGCAACTATGCTGAGCAGATTTTAGTTTCAGTTTCTGGAAATGAGTGCATTATTCAATTTGATCAAGAGTCCGGCTTCGTTCAGTCAATGAGGAACAGCCATAGAGTAATGAAAATAAATGTCTGTCTGGCTTCCATATTGATTTTTTTTTTTTTTTTTTTTTTTTTTGTAAGTTGTGACCATTAATTGTTGTTTATTCTGGTCATTCTTCATGAGATATTAATGAAAACCATAAAAAAAAGAAAAAAATTTATTGGTTGCTACTTAAACACTGAGCATTTCAACAAATGAGTAAAAAAAAAAAAACTTAACCACTGAGCATTTCAACAAATGATGGGGTAGGGGACTTGACCTGAGTATTTCAACAAATGAGTGGGGGGAAAATACTTGACTACTGAGCAGTTCAACAAATGAGTATGAAAAATAGTGACACCTGAGCATTACAACAAGTGAGTGTAAAAAAAAAAAAAAAAAAAAAAGGTACTTGATCACTGAGCATTTTAACAAGTGAGTTGGGAAAAAAATCTGCATCAAACCCTGTTCTCATCTGTGTCATTGTTTGTCATTGTCTAAACCTGACTTGACACAATTACTAAAATGGATCCCAAACAAATCATCAATTTATATTGCCGAAATCTTGGCTATCAATCTAGCTCTAGATATCATTTCAACAAATCAATCTAACAAATTCATTATCTTTTCAGACTCCAAATTGACACTTATAGCCCTGAGAAAAAAAAGAAAAAAAAAAAAGAATCGACAAACCCACTAATCATCAAACTCCTACACAGAATAAACCTACTATCCAAAATAAAGTTATCGTCCTCTGCTGAATACCAAGCCAGGTCGGCATTCTTGATAATGAAAAAGCTGATATAGCATAAAAAAAATCATTAAAAATAAACAAGTCACGTCAAAATCCCCCACTCTTTAAACCAACAATTCATAAGCTCATCAGTGCTAAGTGGCAAAAACTATAGGACGGCAATTCAAACAACAAACTGAAAAATATCCAACCTATCATTGGAGATTGGCTCCCAGGCTATTGAAAGATAAGAAAAGAGGAAGTGGTGTTGGCCAGACTCAGAATAGGACACACCCAAATCACTTACTCATACCTTCTAAAAAATGAAGAACCTCTTATATGCATAGCATGTCAGGAACTTTTTCCATTGAGACACGTCCTAATCAACTACAGTGACTTCGAACTAATCTGGTCAAAATATTACCGATCAGACAACCTAAAAGACTTGTTCAACGATACCAACCCAAACAAAATATTACAATTCCTGAAAGAAATAAAACTATTCACAAAAATCTAAATTTCTACCTTATTAAAAAAACAAAAACTCTTAACTTTTTAAACCTCACTATTGTTCAATGTACACTAAAATAAAAACAAACAAAAAAACTCTTCCTACAAATTCAGTACACCAATATCCTTAAGTTTCGGCATTAAATGACCTACAATGGTTGATATGCTGCTAAACATCAATCCTGAAATTTATTTAAAAGCATACAACTTGGCTTGAGAATAGGGGTTTAAACATTTTTGTATCTTTTGGTGTTGTCTATTACCAAGTTCATCTTAGTTTAATACAAGGCCCCCAAATAATAGTGCCACCTAGTGAGGATTGAACTCTGGTTGACCATTACTAATTGGTACAAACTAACTCACTAACCATTATCCTACTCTTAGGCATCTTTGTCTTTTTCTGTTGATGGCAATCATTTCTACTTTTTTTTTTTCTTGCAACTTGCAGGTGTTTCTAAGCAAAGTTGAAGAAATGTTTATGTGTGTCTGCTGCCAGGAATTGGTGTTCAAACCAATAACAACAGAATGTCACCACAATGTGTGCAAGGTAAGAATTGCATCTCTTGACTGTTCGTATTTCAACATTCCTAGATCTGTGCTTAATGACTTTCTGAATTTAAAATTTAACCTTTGACAAGTGATTGAAGTTTTTTTTTTTGTTTTGTTGTTTTATGTTGCTTATTTCTGTAAAAATGTCAGTTCAGTTCTTTTCAACTTTTTCCATTCCCTGAGGGTTTTCAAAACAAAACCCCTAGTCAAATACTTGTACTCTTAAATTGTTCCAGGTTGCTTAAAGCACTCCTGTCTTCAAGGGAGTTAAAGACTAACTTTTCTTTGTTTATACTTATTCTTAACCCACTCTTTTTATTTATTTATTTTTATTTTTTTATATTTTTATTTTTTTTATTTTATTTTATTTTATTTTTTTTTTGCAGTCTTGCCTTCAGAGGTCATTCCGAGCTGAGATCTACACGTGTCCCTCGTGCCGGGCAGAACTTGGTAAAGACTACAGCATGTCTTCCAACCAGATATTATCAGATATTCTTTGCAAGCTTTTCCCTGGTTATGAGGCTGGACGCTCTTGAATATTCTGATACGCTGGGAGAGAATGTGTTCCACCCTTCATATGTTATA
Source organism: Ascarosepion bandense (assembly GCA_037127315.1). Taxonomy (NCBI): domain Eukaryota; kingdom Metazoa; phylum Mollusca; class Cephalopoda; order Sepiida; family Sepiidae; genus Ascarosepion; species Ascarosepion bandense. The sequence continues at coordinate 3,122,325 of JBBBDQ010001236.1, read as the reverse complement.
CCCCCTCCCCCATTTTTACCTCATTTACCTTTGTTCAAGCCCCTTTTCTTCTGCCCATTCTGTGTTCTGACATTCCAACTCCTTCAGAAAGTGCACACTGTCCTTTGTTTATGTCCTATTGCTTTCTCCCCCTCATTTTAACACCAAACATTGTGGGTGGGTGGAGATAAACTTAATAGTTCAAATCAAAACATTTGATGGAATATTTTCAGGGTTCATGTTGAGCATTTGTCATTGGCGATAAAACGAAGATATTTTTCTTTCTCTCCTCAATCTCACCTTGAGGGTGTCCCCTCCCCAACTCTGCTTCACTTTTAATACTGAACTTTCATTCATTCCACTGCTTATTACCCCTTAACCTTATGACCTTTGCACTTCACCGCTTCCCACCAGTTCACTGCCATTGATATTGCAATCATAGGATAATCTTTAGCCCATGAATTTAACAACAGAAAGCTTCATGTATTCATTTAAAACTGGGTTGCCTTTCTCTCTGCCCTTTTTCATCTTCACATTTTCCTCATTCTGATGTTGCAATTGGCATGATCATCTCCACCTAAAAAGATGTTTTGGCAGGGCAATTGAACTTTTATTTATTTTTCGGTTAATTTTTTTATGTTTTTAAAACTCTCTCTCCACCTACATTTATTGCCTCAAAATATTTTCTTTTCCAAAAAGAAATCAGTTACCTCCCTTCGTTTGCCTCATCATTCATTTTGAAATCGTTTTCTATAACAAAAGTATCTTATTTACTATCTTTTGTTTTCTTTGCCCATCATCTTTTTATTCTTTTAAAACATAAAAAGAAAAAAAAAAATTTCACACACTCAGGTTGGTAAGTAATTGGATTTCAATCCACTGCCAAACTTTTTAATCACACATTTCAAGTGAATATGATAAAAAGGCTTAACACCAATCTTTCCCTAGCATTGTATCATTTAACAGACAAAATATTCTCATTCGTTGCCCATCCTTTTTATTTTTTTTTCTCCTACCTTACACTGCCATAAAGCAACCTTTGCTAATGCCACTCTTTTTTTTATCGCATCCCCCCACCCCCGCAAAAAAAAAAAAAAGCTCACTTTGATAGTAAAAACAATCTCAAGAAATAATTGTTGTGCCTATGCACACAAATGTGCCTTAACCGACAAGATCAGTTACAACAAGTTGAAAAGAATCTTTTGAAATTCACTCTCACACCAATTCATGGAACCATCTTTTTTGCTTTGATTGTACACATAACTGCTCTTATTTTTCAGGGCTACCACAATGAAATTAGATTCTAAATCTAACATTTTATAGAACATTCTCATATCTGAAGTATTGTTGAAGGCTTATATAATTCCTTTGGTGATAAGAGTTTCTCTTGCTGACAATGTATATAAAAAAGTTTATGTATGATATTATTTAAAAACAACAAAAATGAAATTATTAAAAAGCCTTAAATTGCGTGCATGTATGAATTTTGTTTGAAGGACTCCAAAAAAAAAAAAAAAAATCTTGCATTTAATCCAGTACACAGACTCGTCTGTTACAAGTTGTTTTTCACTTGAGAAATCTTTGCCATTAACTTTATTGATCGAACATTCATACATTGTCTGTTATTAGTTGCTCTCTTAACACGAAAATAAACCCTGAATTTTTTTTTCTTTTCAAGAAAGAAAAAAGAAAAAAATAGATGGATTATTTATAAAGAAAAAAAAAAATGAAGATGAAATTTTATATTTAACTTGAAATTTTCATTCAACTCCTTGGCTACTATCTTGAAATTTAAAAACCTTTTGTGGTCCTCAGGTAACGTTTGGTTTTGGCAGGTCTCTTTCATCATTTATTCATCTCAACACTTTATACTTACTCCTGTGTTAAGACAAGCAAATCATTTTTGTAAATGTTTATCAATTCTTTATTCATGTCTTCTGTGTAAGTGAAATTAGTGAAAAGCAGGAATAAAAACCTTTGAATATGATTTTTTTTTTTTCTTCTTCTTGTTCACGTTTTGATTGATAATGGACGTAGGTGAACTGCTAAGTAGGAAGATTGTATTTCTTAATGATCTTTAAGTGACAGTTTATTTTAATGTTAAACAAAAAAATCTTGTATTAAAATGTTTTTTTTTTTTTTAATTACAGTCTTTTCAGAATTTTGCAGCTCATATAACTGAGTGAAATGTCTTTATATAATTTGAATTCTAACATTTGGATATAATTTCTTAGAATAAGTCGTCTTTTGGGATCAAAATTTATACTCTGACTAAAGTCCTCATCTTTGATATCATATCTCAGCCTTTATGCTCTTCAATCTTTTTTGGGTATCTCTCAATCTGGGTAAATTTTAGAGAATTTCAGATTGAAATTTTTCATCTTTGTGGGTAGATTAAAATGTGATGACAAGGACATCATTCCAAATGTAAATAACTCTTCATCCTGGAAATTCAAACAGATTTTGGATTATATATATATATAAACACAAACTTATAAATATACTTGTTTCGAAAGACCCTCCATATATACATGGAAGGAAAAAATGGTTAAAAAAAAAAAAGAAAGAGCTAAGCACATGAACATCAGCCAAAGTGATTTGTAGCCGAAAGAAAAAAAAACCCGAAACAAGTAATCACCTAACAAAAAAAAGTGCTCAATACTTAAGCAGAGCAGAATAAGTAAATTAAACCTAGTGAGCCAACAAACCTACCAAGGTTTCACCTAAGCGGATCTTCAGGGAATGTTGGCTGAAGAGGAAATTAACAACAAGGTAAAGGAAACTAAATAACCCACTTGACCAAAAAAAGGACCAAACACAAATAGGGGGAAACTTTTAAGAAATCAAATATTTAAAAATTAAAATAAAAAATAAATACATACCTAATCTAAAAGCTAAGACTTCCTATGTCTACACTTAAGTATTTCTGCTTTAGAATTCAATAAACTGCTCGTGGGTTCAAACGACGCGATTGCAAGTTTTCATATAGCTGAGCTCCTAGGCATAATCAAAAAACTTAGAAAAACAATACGGTACAGCAAAAAAATTAGGGCTGACAATAAAATAAAGAGGAATAAAAACATTTACGTAAAAGCTGATGTGTAAATAATTGTGTGTGGAGGGAAAACTTGCAATAGCGTCATTTGAACCCACAAGCAGTTTGTCTTCCCTTTTTTGGTTACGTGGGTTATTGAGTTCTCTTTATCTTGTCGTTAATTTCCTCTTCAGCCAACATTCCCTGAAGATCCGCTTAGGTGAAACCTCGGTAGGTTTGTTGGCTCACTAGGCTTAATTTACTTAATATATGCTTCACACACATCAAAAACATTTTCTCAGGTGGTTGACTTAATAAAAAAAAAATGTTATTTTTTAAAAATAGAAAAATGTTTTAATGGCAAAAGGTCATGAAACTAAAATAAATGGTTTTATCTATATAACTGAAGATGTGCCCGTGTCTGTGTACCCTAAATGATTTCTATTAACATGCACTTACACATTTGTCATCTGATTTGTTTCAAAACTTACCCACTCCTTGCAAATTTATTTTGCACAAAGAAAAAGAAATTGTGTGTGCCCCTCAGTTTAATCTATGTTTTAATTTGAGTTTTTTTTGTTTTTTTTTTTTAACTTAAATTCAATGCAGTAACTTTTATGTGGAGGATAACTTTAAAAAAATACTTGAGTTATCTCCCATATTTAATGTCTGCAGATGTGGGTTGTATTTTTTTTTTTTTTTTTTTTTTTAAATCTTTCCATCCAGTGCAAGAGCAGGTTCTTACTGCTAGTTTAAATATATATATATATATATATATATATATATTTATTTAAAAGTGGGCTATTCAATAAGTTCAATTCACTTAAAATTAAAACTTTTATCTGAAGTTTCATTTATTCTACAATTTTCAAATGGTTTCATCTTAAGCATATCACTCAAAGAATACGGAATTTTGACCCTCCCCCTTTTAAATCTATTTTGTAATTAATTTTTATTCTATCTTAATTGGGAAAAAATCCATTTGTATTAATGGAAAAATGCACGCACGAAAAGTAATATTCATAAGTTTATATTAAACCTAAAAATCAAAAGATGCTATTCTAGTGAAGTAAAAAAAATAAAAAAAAAAAATTTCTTCACTAGAATATCTTGTCCTGCATTTTTCCAGGTTGAATATAATCTTAATATTAAATTTATGCTGAAAATCACATTCAAAAATATTAAATAATTTATATGCAATTGATTAATAAAAAAAAATTGATTATAATTAATTCAGATTAAGTGATAAGCAAAGTTTGATTGACAAAAATAAGATATCAGAATTTAAATGTTTAAAACCGCATGCAAAAATATGAAACAAAAAGTTATAAAGAATAAGACTTATTATTTGAAGCCCAAGTTACTCTCTTACATATGTAGTTAGTCACCCTTTTCAGACTTGACATATTTTAATGTAAATTTTTATCTACTGAACCAAAATTCAACTATTTTTTTGTACTTAAGGTATCCTATTTAACTCAGTAAATTGTTTGAAATTTGGCTGAGAACTGAATTAGTGGTAAAGTTTGAAAGCTGCCTAGATTCACTCAATGTTGGACTTATATATTCAACCACTGCTGTGTTTGATAAAAGTGAGCTAGTATTTATATTTGGTTAAAATGGATGTGCACAAAATGCCATTACTGGTGAGGAATAACATGAAGGTTAAAGGAGATGCAAGAAAGTTAATTTTAACTATTCTTAATATTCTCAATACTTTCAATATTGGGAAAAAAAAAAATTAAAAATTAACAAAGCTGTTCAGAAAAATTCTTGACTTGACACACTAATTCCTTGTTAAAATATCAATTTTAAGAACTTTTCACCAACCCCTCATCACAAGGAATGGTTGCCCAATAGAAACATTAAGATGCACAAAAATCCTTGTCCTACTTGGGCAAGTTAATTGGACATTGGGCTGAATCTCAACATCCCTCTTTTCCCCAGCTGTCAAGGACTAACGAATTCTGTTGATATGAGGCATTACTGGAGTACTCTAGATTTTTTTTTTTTTTAATCGTATCACCCCGAGCAAGGCGGTAATGCCACTGATGTGCAGGGGGCTACATAATAGTGAGAAGATTGGAAAAGAGAAAGCCAGCAGCCACATCCTAAACAAGGAACAAGGGATGAGCCTCTTAACCTGTTCAATAGACGTGGGTGTTACAAATTACTCCATTATAAAACCTTATGTCAACACAAAACCCTCATTTGTTGCGGGTAGCATTATTGTTTGCAAAGCAGTAGTATCTACTTAGATAACAATAATAATAATATTACTGTCGTTATAAATATGCCAAGACAATATTGTTTTAAAAAAAATAAATAAATAAAAAGAATGGTGTCTCTCTGACACTCCCCTCCAAGGCTGACAAGGAGTGAACAAGGATTAGATATAAGAATTTGTGTGAATTGTAATTTAATTCTGTTAAATTCTGATTAGCAATTTTATCAATTATCGACTTGCTCATCCAATTGTAATGTTGAATGTTTTTAGTGATGAATTATGATTCTCAGTTGTGAACAGAAATCAGTTTCTGAAACTTGTATGACCTTTCAACCTTCTTCAATTATAACTCTAGAATTATTTGGACAGTTCTTCATGTATCATTAACTCCTTTCACTGGTATTTGTGAGACAGGAAATACTTGTCAGCACCGGGCAAGGACCTATTTCATTCTCAATCCAATCCAACAGAACCTTGTCTGTTCCATTTTGATAAAGCAAGAAATTTGTCAGAAGCATTTTTGATCAAATGGCCGAAGATGATAGCTGCTAATAATTCCTGTTGTCTCTTTATGCAATTGATGCATTGGAACTTAAATGTGGATTACAGAAAGTGCCATGAACGTTGTTGTTGTGTTTGTTTTTTTGTTTTTTTTATCAGTATGAAAAAAAAGTGCAAATGTCAGACCAAAATATTTTAACGCTGGTTAATGTTCACAATGGCCAATCTGTTAACAGCTGCAGAAATGTCTTTTCCTTTCCAGGTGAATCTTTAAACTACAATGGCAGAAATTCTTATTTTTGGCTAAACCTAGCATGACATTGTTAATTCTGTAGTTGTTGATTTACGAATAGTCTTGTATTATACTACAATTCTAACGAGTATCTTCATTTTTGTTGTTTTGCTCATCACATTTCAGTATGTTTTCCAACCTTCTTCAAGCATATATCATGTGTTTAAACAAAATCTCTTCTATTATCTTTCAATTTTTGTCTTAAAAAGAAAAAACAAAAAAAAAAGAAAGCTAAATGGCTTTAAAGTTGAAATGAGTTCAAATTACTTCTCATAACTCAAGGGAAGACATTTGAATCCAATTTTTCATTCTGCCCACTGCTTGTATCCGGATTTGAAATCTTTGAAAGAATTCCACACATTAAAAACCTAAACAAATATGAAGCAGATTCTTATGTCATGTCAATTTTCAGTTTAGTTGCAAAGAAAAACAAAAAAGCCACACATACACTTCAGCAATGAATTGAGTTCTTTTCGGTGACTGGTGTGTGTATACATCGCTTATATATAACACACCAAAATTTCCCCTCTCTGATTCAATGCGCCTCTGGCTAAAGGCTTAGTTAACTCCCACTGACATCAAATTGATAGTTTTGATCCTGACCAGAAGCAAGTGCATGTCTAGCCACGCTGATGAGCTGTGATACAGCAAAACGGGCTTGTATGTGGATGATGACTATATATAACTTAAATGTGTGACCGGACAAAGTGTCATTTGTCAGTACAACAGGTGAAAACATTGTTAAAACCAATCAATTCTTGTCAGCTTGTGATGACCTTTACTGTTTTCCCTGAAAACATAGGTGTCCATCAATGGCTCAGGAATGTGTGTTGCATGGTTGTTTATAGCTAATACCAAGACAACATCATCAGCTTCAGACGTGATATAATGCCATAGCAACCTCATTTCTAAGATGTAATATCATAGCTGACCATTTTATTTAGGGACCTAAATTTTTTATTTTTTTAAGCAGCACACGAAAGGAGGCTTCAATCTTTAAAATGGTTCCATCGTCAAAATATTTAAGAGGAAAGTCCAAAATCCTTTCTATCATGCTGGAATTTTTTTTTTTTTTTTTTTTTTTTTTTTACAGCAGCAGTTGATGTAATATTTACAATTAGTGTGTGCTTTTGTTTGTTTTTTTAAGTTAAACATCGATTTTGAAATTGTCTTTTTTACAAAATCTTGGTAAGTGTGTGTAGTGAACATTGAAGTCAACAATCAAAGGCGATACTGTTTCATGCTAGGTGCAATAATCAGGCCACATGTGTTGGTTTTTTTTCTCGGCTATGTATATTATTACTTCAGAACATGTACAAACTACATAATTCTACAATTTGTTTCTCCATTGAAAGAACAATGTCTCATCAGGTAGTTAATGATGGTAATGAAAGTTTTATTTAAAAAAAAAAAAAACCTGTCTTTCTGTGAGATAAAAAGATATTAAAAAAGTGGAGAAAAGAAAGTGTAGAAAAGATGAGAAATAATGAGTTACATGGTGTCTGGGCTCTAATCTTATGGCATTAAAAAAGTTATATTTCTATAAAGGGACAGATACAAAAGGAGTATAAAATAAAGAAGGAAGAAAGGGGAGAGAATAGAAGCGGATAAGAAAGAAATTTTAAATTTTGTCCGGAAATGAGTTGTAGACAGATACAGACATCGGTTACATTGTTTCAAGCTAAATCCTTTGGCAGTTTAAACAAAAAAAAGATGAAATCACGCAGAAAAATTATAAAACGTAAATTAGAGGAAATTTAAAAAACAACACCAAGATATAAATTCATTAAAGTTAACATAAAACTGGAGAAATAAAATAAAAAATAAAAATTTTAATTTTAAAATAAAAATAAAAGTTAAAAAATTAATATTAAAATTTAAATTTAAGACAGTAAATAGATCACAATTTGTCAGAAATTAAAAATTAAGTGGTGATGGAAGGTAATATATAACCTTCCACCACCATTTTCATGAAATTTCGAGAAATTAAATTTTCATCCGAATTTTTTATTTTTATTATTAATTAAAAGTAGAAATAGTTGGAGAATGTCAATCATTTTTTTTTCAATCCACTAATTTTCCTAAGATCTGCAAATCAAAAAATGCAATGAACTGACATTATTTAATGAGAAAAACTTCTAATTGCTTTTATACGTAACATTTATATAAGGATGCTGTCTGAAGAAAAACAAATTTCAATGAACAATGAATTTTCACAAGAATTGTTTTCGATTTTAAATATAATTAATCTTTTAAAATTCTGCATTATTTTCATCTAGTTAGGTGATTGTTATTAAAAACTATTTACTAGTCAAACAAATTGAAAAGCTTAAAAATTATTTTAAAAAACTTGGTGCCAAATTATTTTTATTGTTTTTAAGTGAATAAGCATTTCGATTTTTGTAAGTATGGTAGTTCATACATGACATTATTAATAAAAGGTCACGTTTTAAGGGTTGTCCTCCCAATAAAAACAATGCGTTCAGTTAGAATTCGTAAATTTATATCAAATGTGCTCCACTATACTTAGCTTTCCAACAAGTCAGCTTGTCAATAAGTCACTCAACACGTGAGAAAAAGACTCCGTGATTGAGAAATGCTTGTATAACACGTTTTATGCTATAAGTAGGTAATATTAGTTTCAAATCAGATTAATGAAACTTTAAATTTGCTAATTTTCTACAAATAACGTGTCACATTTTATTTCTGCACGATTTTTAAAACTGAGAATTAACTTTTGTTTACAAATGTGTCAAAACGGGAATTTTACTGAAAGCAACCAAAAAATGTATTTCCATTTGAAATACTGGAAATAGTAAATTTAATCATTTAGGTTTCAATTAAAACTAAAAAGAAAGCTTCCAGAATGCTTTTTTTTTAAATTTTTATAATTCATTTTAAACCTTAGCATAAATTAGTAGACGCGCTTACCATTTATAAACTGAAGATACGAAACAGCTTTGTAAGCAAATTTTTAATATTAGTGATAAACAATTTGAATTTATTCGGAATAAATTTAAATTAGCAATTTTTATAATTGTCTGAGATAGACACTAATCTTTAAATCGATCTTCTAAGCCATAGTCCTATGGCAGACCCTCAAATATGAGCTTAGTTTAGCAGAAGGCTACAACATTTGAGCACTCAGTAAAGATTGGGATCTTGATAAAAAGTATATGGGTAAATGCTCATTGGAAAACATGAAATACAACATATAAAATGATTAAAAAAGTTACATAAATCCGCTATAATTCATTGTCAAATCCATTTGACAATTATTCAGTGTCTAATTCATTTGACAATTATTCATTGTCAAATCCTATTGACAATTATTCAGTGTCTAATTCATTTAACAATTATTTTACAATTATATTATGTTGAATCCATTTGACAATTATTTCTGTCTAAATTTCTGGGATCAGTTATTTTCATTTAAACTATTATCCTCATTTTTGTCGTTATTGTCATAACATTTCAACTGTTGTGCCTTCAAACCTTTAGGTGTATGTTGATCTGGTTAACCTTCAAGGAAGTTCGAACTGAGTCCTTTATTTAATCACCATAGTCAGATTGTTCTCATTTGCTGTCCAGGGGACATAACTCGTCTTGTTCTTATAATCTTGTAGTGTTGTGGTGCAGTAGATATCGGCTCAAAATAAGAAATTGGAGAGCTGAGTTCAAATTTCAGTTGAATTCGTTGCATTCACTTACGTTCAAATACTCTTGGAAAAGGTATTAATCCGTTTCTTCTCCCTCCAGGTATGGGTTAAATAGCAGGACAGATTGGGTTCTACAGCCTTGGTTGGCAACTGGTCTACTGCAGAAAGTAATGGTAACCAACTGCGTGAAAATCTTCTACCCAGTCAGTCATGTCCTTTTCGAGACATGATCGACCAAGCGTGTATCACGTATGGCGCTTAACTGACTGAGTGAATTATTGGTTTCGAAAGAACGATTAATAATTGGTATCACAGGGATAAAATGGCTCAATAATTAATAGATATTTCATAGACAAAAAATGAACATCTGATGGTAGCAAGAGGGTATTTAGCTGAAACGTTGTGGATATCATAACATACATAATAGTAAAAATGAAAACTGGTGCCCCCCTTTTTTTCAGGATTTCAAATCGTGATGGGAATTACAATTAGGAGAAAATTATTGTTCGTCTCGGGCATTAAATTCAATAAAAATCTACAAAGCTATATTATATTTGACTGCTTGAAATTCAACTCCGTTTTGTTTATTCTTTATTCTATTCTTTGCAAAATGAAATTTCCCTTTGCATTCGTCTCAGTTCGAAATGTTGCTTCAACGACTGAGACGCTTTAAGCTAACACATTCACTCATTGTTTCTCTTTTTTATTTTTATTTTTTTTAACGTAATAAGAATTATACACTATCGTTAAACGAGTGATATCGTCCGGTAGCGGAAAACAAGTTAAATATATCTCTAAAATTTCTGTTCCAATAACAACATTTAAATACTCAAAATACATAATCAAGATTCGACAGGTTGGAAACACGAGAGATTCTCAGATGAATGTCGATGGTACTTGAAGTCGATGAATATCATAAGAGATTTCAACCAACAACAGGCAAGAATGGTAATGTCATCTTGTCTTTTGCAGACATTCTCACGCATTAATGCTTTCTCGTTTTGCTTGAAGTTGGCAGACGTTTCCCTGGCAACACAATGTTGCTAGGATGACACTTGCTTCATCACAAGCCAAGGGGACGAGGAGGCTATTTCGCTTCCTATACTATGGAAGCACTTACGGGCAAAACTGCAACATTAAAAAAAGCGTAATTTTAATAACTGGATAACATGGCTTTATATAAGCTGTGTTAACATTATTTTTTTAATGTTTTGAATTAAATTCAACTATTTGATTTTTCGGGTTTGACGAGACAGTAGTGTTTTACACAACTGCCGAAATAAATTCTGGATTTATAAGCTTTTAATTATGTATTGAGTTTTCTTTTATATATATATATATATATATATATATATATATATATATATATATATATATATACGTGTGTGTAATAAAGACAGCCGATCAGTATTTCTTGGGATAACGTTATTAAGGCAAGCAGTTTTTTATAAAGTGATAAATATTAAGAAATAAACTCAATAATAAAATAAATAAGATTTTGAACATTTTATTGTTTTCTCTCTCTTTCTTTTTACATAAGTGACAGATTTTACACGAATTTTATATTTGTATTAATCCTGTGTGTGTGTAAAATTTTAGATATAACTAAAAATATACATCTGTAAAAATACAAGAGAAATAAGAACAAAACAAAATAAAAAAAGACTTAGCCGACGCGTTTCGTCTCCCGATACACTTTATCAAAGCAAATGTGAGGATTTTATTTTGTAGCAAGTATTTATAAACAAAAACTAAAGTCTCATTAGTTAGCCTGAGCGTTTTTAAATTTAAAAAAAATAACATTTTTGCTTTTGTTTATAAATTCTTGATAAATTCCTTACATTTTATTCATCAGAGGAAAAAACGCGTTGGCCAAGATGTCCCAGTGCAATGATATGTCTCTTTCTTTTCCCTACCCTTACTTCCATTTTTTATACACACACACACAAACAGATGTATTTTCTCATAAAATCTTGGTCTCGCTGACGAGGGGGATGTTTAAATTTACTCGTCGAAATGGTCATCCGATATAAGAAAATTTGAATTTTTATGCGCAATATATATGTATGTGGAGAGAGAGAGCACCTAATTAAATAGATTCAGAATTTATTTCGGCAGTTGTAAAAAAAAAAAAAAGTACAAGCTGCTTCATCAGACCCGAAAAACCAAATTTAACTCAGAATATTAAAAAAAAATCTTAAGTTAACACAGAGAGGAAATATTGAGGTTACGTGAAGGGTAGAGGTGTATACAGTTTAACATTGAAGCGCGACCATACCAGAAATGTCACAAAAATTAAAGAATATATACACCAACCCACACATATCCAAAAATCTTAAAGGAAAAGCAATATACAAGAACAAGCAAGAGAATAGATATAACAGCACACGAAACAGGCCATATATGCATGCAATAATATACACACAATATACTAAAAAATAAACAAGAAACTACAAATAAAACAGTAAAAAAGAAATGAGGCTTATATAGCAGTATTACAGTCACAAATAATTTAAAAGTAAAAATAATAATATAGAAAATAAAATGAAAACAAGAAGGTTCTCAAAGAAAAAGATTCACAAAAACTACACAAAGAAAATTCACAAACACTATATATATATATATATATATATATATATATATATATACACACACTATCGGCCATAATTATTAGGCCACTCCAGTTTTTTAAGAGAAATGATGTATTTCATACTATTTTTACTATTTATGACCAAATGAATAATTCTAAATGAAAATAGAATGGTTCTTTCGTTATTATTACTTTGCAAAATGTTACAAGGCAAATAGCGACAATTTACCCATTCGCACCTCGTAGATTTGCTATATATATATATATATATATATATATATATATATATATATATATATATATACTACCGGCCATAATTATTAAGCAACCCCATTTTTTTAAGAGAAATGATGTATTTCATACTAGTTTTAGTATTTATGGCCAAGTGGATGTGCGTTGTGGTGCAGTGGATATCGGCTCGGAACGAGAAATCGGGGAGCCGAGTTAAAATTCCAGTTGAATTCATTGCATTCACTTACGCGCAAATACCCTTGGGAAAGGTATTAATCTGTCTATTCCTTCCAGTTTTGGGTTAAATAACAGGACAGATTGGGTTCTATAGCCTTGGCTGGCAACCAATCTACCGCAGAAAGCAATGGCAACCTACTGCAGGCTAATCTTCTGCCTAATCAGTCATGTCTCTTTCGAGACATGATCGCCCAAGCGTTTACCACGTATGGCACTTAACTGACTGACTGGATAATTCTAAATGAAAATAGAATGGTTCTTTTGTTAATACTGCACAATAACATGTGCCTCAAATGAACTGTTCTGTGTCCAGTTTTTGTGCTCTCTTCCCCATGCTAATCTCTTCTTCTTATTGGCTGGTTGAAGCAAAGGCTTCCTGGCTGCCTTGTAAAATTTAGCAAAGTAATAAAAAATGTATTTCATACTAATTTTAGTATTTATTGCAAAGTGAATAATTCTAAATGAAAATATAATGGTTCTTTTGTTATTATTGCTTTGCAAAATTTTACAAGGCAGCCAGGAAACCTTTGCTTCGTCCAGCCAATAAGAAGAAGAGACTAGCATGGGGAAGAGAGCACAAAAACTGAACACCAGAACAGTGGCGTCCAGGTTTATTCTATTCGAGGTGGCGCTAAATATTTCTCGTTCAGATCAAGGAGAGATTTAAAAAAATATCTTATATTTGGTCAGATGTTGGGAAATTTTCAGCTCCACCCACCGTAGTACAGAATTCTACTGAAGTGTCTTCCATAATTTGCCAGCCATTGCAAATCGAGAATAGAACAAATCTTCAAGAGACAGATGATGAGAAATCGCAACGTTAATACATCACTGTTATCCTGCTCGACGCTGTTGTAATAGATCGAAGTGATTGTCATATTATTATGACTGTCTAAAGACACTTCAGACAACTTATGTATTTTTGTTGTTAACGCGCAAGATTTATTCAAACTTTGTAGGTGAGATTGTAAAATATCACTATTCACACCTACACATTAAAACAACACGCTTGTTTTCATCCGTAGGACACACCACGTTAGCAGACAGTGATTAGTTAATCTTAACCGATCATCCTGTATGTACGTGCTAAATCCATTTTTCGCACATCTAAGCGCGACTATACAAATAGGCTTCCACGTGTTGCAAGTTAGGCTAGCCAGTTAGGACCCCGATAGCGGAGAGATATCGTGCGAACATGTTTCTTGGTCTTACCTTACTCAAGTATACACATACAGCCACACCCGACTGCAGGTAGCAGTCGGTGGCGCGAATTTATTTCTTACACATAAATGCATGTAAACACATTTCCCAATACAATCTTTAATGGGAACTGAACGGCATGAGGCCGTTAAAAGAACAGTATGTACATTATTCTTATTTTCAGAACAAACTTTATTCCATATCAACTTTTCTCCAAAGAATATTTGACTTTCTTTACAGTCTATGGGAGAAAACTCTTTCCCCTACTTAACTATTATTAACAATAATTTGCATGCTTCTCTCGAACAACTGTATTACTGTTAATACATGTTTATTATGGTTACATTGGCGTTGTTATATTATTTCTTGAGTCTTGAATTGTCTTATAATTGTCGAATCACATTAATATAAATATTGTAAAGGACACTTATCCTCTACAATATGATGAAAGGTTGAATGAAAGATGAGGATTCTTCTTCAGCAGTTTATATCGGACAGGCGATGTTCAGATTTTTGTTGACGCCGAAGCCAACCTGGAACTCATTCGCTTCTTGCACGAGACTGGTTCACTAGAGGGAACCTTTATCGTCGTTCATCAGTAACATCAATCATTGCTAAAAATCTGGATTACATGTAATAGAAGCTGGGTGTCTTTTTGCAAGCAAAGCTCAATTGAAATCTCATCCAATGATTAATTGTTGAAGACATGTGATTAATAAATGAGCATTTTTTTTCCATGGCGACAATTGGTCTCTTAAAGGATAGCCACATACTCTTACGACCGACCAAAACTAAGAGGCTTTGTTTGAATGCTTATTGTTGTTAAAATTTTTTTTAGAGTTAATGAATTTCGGAAAGTTTACCGTTGGTAGAATACAATGCCTGATCGTCTTATTCTAACCTCGAATCTTCTGGAAACAAAAATACCGCGTTGATCAAAAAGAAAATGTCAGTATTCGTGTTAAAGTTGATTTTTTAAAACTATTTTTAGGATTAGAATTACGGGATCGTACATAACAAGGATGTTATTTTAGGGAATTTTAAATTTATGCAAATTTCCGTCGCATTTATGAAAAATATTAATGTCAGGAACTGTGGTGCAGTAGATATTGGCTCGGAAAGAGAAATTGGAGAGCCGAGTTCGAATTCCAGTTGAATTCATTGCATTCACTTACGCGCATATACCCTTGGGAAATGTATTAATCCGTCTCTTCCCCCCAGTTATGGGTTAAATAACAGGACAGATTGTGTTCTATAGCTTTGGTTGGTAACCAGACCACCGCAGAAAATAGTGGCAATCTATTGCGGGAAAATCTGCTATGTCTGTCATGTATCACGTATGGCATTTGACTGAATGATTGTATTGAATATTACAATCGTGTAATATTTAATATCTTTAGAAATAGGAAAAAGCGTTTCGAATCGCCATGTTGAATCGAATCTCCAATATGGCAATGAATGCTGGGAAATCTCTCCGCTGACTTGAAACGACAGAGATGTGCTTCTTTCAACGGACATTGAAAATATTATGAACATAATGTATGAGCAACGGGGAAATTTAAAATTAGATACAGATGAAATTTCAGGGACGCATTATGAGGAAAGAGGGCATGGAGAATTTAATACTAACAGGATATCTTGAAGACAAGAGAAGTAAGGTAGAAACAGCTTATAAACTACTCAGCGAGTTTGTGCGAAAGGATGCCAGAATAGGGACGGTAAGGAGACGAAAGACGAAGTTGTGGAGAGTCATCATCGCCCACGCCCTGAAGAGACATGGCACAGAAAAGAATATTTACTAGGTTTAGTAAAAGCGTTTATTGACATAAATATACGCATCGCATATCAAAGCTGATATGATATTTGAATATTAAATTCAGTAAATCTTTCTCGTGGTCTTCTACTAGTTTGGTTTTAACTTGCTTGTTCACCATTCTCCTCCTACTCCTCCTCATTATTATTGAGTGACAGAGCACCCCCCCCCCCCAAATGACACCGAGATTCAATATACTACGCCCAATATATCCGTTATGACAAACCAGTCTGATAAGGGTACGCCAGTCGCATGCAGCACAGCCAGATATGCGGGACATGGCGACAGGTTTTAATAAAAGCAGTGGATAACCTTTCAGGGGGTACCTAGTTAGAAATAACTCCAGGACGGGTATCACAGTCTGCTCAGACCGTCTATGATAGAAAGTGACTCCCAGTTATCCAGAATGGATTCCCAAATCAATTTGACTACATCAACCTTCAAATAAAACATCCCTACCCACAAAACAATCTCTCCATCCGCATTTGTCTATGATGTTCCACACCATTACATCTGCTTATGAACAATTGTACAAATGTAAGAAAAAGTTTATACATATATACACATGCTTAAAACATAGGATAATATGTATATTTTATTAATATTTATTAATACATACATTTTTGCTCTGTTTTACCGCATTGAGCACTGTTTTATTAATGCCTGAAAAATATTTATATATTGATGTGAATCTGCGCGCACGCACACATACACACACATACATACATATATAAGTCAGTAGATTACGCAACATTGGTTTGAAACCAAGGTTGCGTAATCGACTGACTTCCGAATGAAAATATTTCAAAGCTCTACATTGTATTGAGCACTTTTTAATACAACTCTATACGGGTCTAATTTAATCTTGACCAATAGGTGGTCATATATATTTATTTGAATACACGAGTCCTTGTCCGATCACCGAAGTTAAGCAACATCGAGCCTGGTCAGTACTTAGATGGGTGACCGTTTGGGAATACCAGGTGCTGTAAACGTAAGCACCAAGAATGGTCCACCGGTCCTCCAGGTTTGGAGGTTGGGCGCAGGGCTAACAACCCTACGGAAACAGTAGCAAAAGTTACTGCCCTACACACCATTTGGTGTAAAAGGGTGAGATGATGATGATTATATATATATATATATATATATATATATATATATATATATATATATATAATACAATACAATACAGAATAATAGAGGCAGTATGGGATCATTTTGAAACATAGTTCTATTGATTCGTAAGTTACCACATTTAATTTCACCATTAAAGTGATTTAGGATTAATAGTTTTCCTTTTTCATAATAGATTTTGAAAAAAAAAAAAAAACTAATGAGAAACAAATTAAATGCTTTTATGAAACAGCCACGTGGAACACTATTAAAGGCAATTTTGTCGTTTAGTCACGCATTAGGTTTTTAACAGTTTTTCATTATTATAACCCTCAACGATTCGAACTTGGTTAGCAACGACCAAATATATTACTTCTTATATCGGTACTAGTCAACGGGCGCCCTGGGTACGACGATAAACTGCATCCGGCAGCAAGGCTTCTTTCTGACTGAGAGGTTGTAAGTAGCATGGACCCAGCTTTTAATTGCTGCTGTTCCCAGATCCAGTTAACCCTGGGTAGTAGTACTTGTTAGGGTGCCAGCTATGGGCAAATAGTTAAACTCCAAACTTGGGTCACAACACTATGAAAGTATAAAAATAGACGTTTATAGTGGAAATTCCTTTACTTCTTTGGAGAAGAAGATATTACCAGCAATAGATTTTTGAAGAAAAATATTATCAGCAATGTATTTCTTTTGGGAGTGGGGATGATATACCAGCAATACGTCTGTCTCTCGACAAAACCCTCTTTACAGAAAATAAGTCAATAAAAGCTCATCTACAAATTCATTTCTTTCAAAAATAAATATTCTGTTCATATAAATCTATTGTAAAAGTCTTGTCGGCATTAAATAACCCATTGGAGCTGATATGCCGTAAAACAAACCAAAACTATTTACCAGTAACCAGCAATGCAGCCTTAAGGCCCGCGTTGGTCATCAAGTTCCTTCAACCCCATAACTACCATCTAGCTGACTTCTCACTCGTTAAGGTGTCGCTCGTTTCGCAGCTGTTATCGTGTTGGTGGCACGGTTTCACCTGACTTAGCTGGTGTTTTCCTGTTCACAACCATCCACACCTCTGCCATGTTGTGTTCTTGATCTCAAATGGCGAGAAAATTGCTGATAAAGCGAACTTGAATTGAAGACTTTGTTTGTTTCCCAGCTGTCGGAGCAAACAAATAAAAAACACAATAAAAAAAAAAAATTAACACGGGTTAAAAATGTAACAACTATTTGATTTATATATGACTAGCAGTATAGCCCGGCGTTGCTCGGGTGTAATGAAAGCTTTAAAACTAATCCATGGTCCTGGAGCTCAGACTCTTTGGACGTTGGCACGGAAGACTAAAAAGCAATAGTTGTTTCCAGTTAAAGCGAAACCGTAGACTGAAAGAAAAATGAATGGATGTAAGTCAAATTTTGATTTCCTGGTATCGATATCAAATTTTCTGCACTATTGTAAGAACTGCAACCTTGAAACTTCTGAATATCGTTTCTTATGTCTTTGTCTATGAGTGTATCAAATTTGATTAAAATCGGACTACTCCTTCTATAACTCGATTTTTTCGATTATCGATTTTCGATATTTATCGGGGGTACCTCAACACAAAACCTAGCTAAGAACACTCGCAGACGCTTATAGTACAACTGTGTAAATTTTCAAGAAAATCGGTTTAGCCGTTTCGGAGTCTATAGGTAACGGATACACACAGACACAGACACACAGAGACAAAGTTCCATTTATAAATAAGTTTAGATTTGTTGTATACAGCAGTTTTAACCCTCATCACTTAAAATCAAATGACACTGGGATCGCCTTCGGAGTCTGCAGCTCATGTTGCTCGTGAGTTAAATTTCTAAGTTCATGCCTTCATGGTCGGCACAAGGTCTTGGTCAGGAGGTCTCTCTCGTCCTCTCCCGATTTTCTTTAAGTTTTCTCAATCCTGTAAATTTTTTTCTTCTAAGCTCTTGTGATCATCTGTTCTGCTATTCCGATCTCTAAGTTTTTCCATTTTCTGGGCTGACCCAAGGTCTTGGTCAGGAAGAAGTCTCAGCGAACAATGTGGATTCCAGTAGCATTAGCGTGAGGACTCTCTGTGTGTCTTCCGGTATCTTCTGTCTTCTGTTCTAAAATCCCCAGTTTATAGGGAGTCATGGGTCTGACAGAGATCGGAATTTAGCCAGGGTTTAGTTTTGGTTGAATTCTACTCTTTTTCTAAAATTCCATTTTCTCAAAATATCTTTAGTCAAGTTGTTTTCCAAATTTGGGGTTGTTTAGCCCCTTTTTGAGAGTGATCAGATGAGTCAAGCGGCCTTTTTTTTTTAATCCGACTCCCTTTGTTATCTTATACTAACGTTTCCTATGGGCGGCGTTAATCTCTCTTTCTCCTCCCACCTTCTCAACAGCTAACCTCAACCCGCTTCCTGTGATTATCCAAAATTTCAAAATGGCGTAGCGAAAAGGGATTTTCAGTCATCAGCTACAACTCATATTATAATCTCTCCATTGACCAGTCCACTCAAATGAAAAAGAAAATTATTTCCACTTCTCCTCAAACAAATGTTTTTTTTTCTGCCTATGCATTTTTACAATCCATAGACCACACAGTCTGTTTGTACATGGTCATTTCAAAATAGTAAATACTTTTCCTTATCATTTACATCCAAGGAAATCCGAATTACTGTTTGGATATGAATATTTTCTCTGAACGAATTATAAGGAACGAATGTTTAAGACTGGCTTCTCTCTCTGTAGGAGGTAATTCTCTTCTTAGAAGCTGATTGAAAAACAGATGTCTTTTCCTGGGTCCCTTTTGCCCATGGAAATCATGTTATTCTGGCGATCATTGAGTTTTCTTTATCAACAACATATGCTCCCTTCTACTTGACATCTTCCAGTATATATTTAATGGTACCTTTCTTATCAGCGTGAAGTGGGGGAGGTTTTGTCTTGGTTTTGTTTGATTTTACTGAATTCTGTAATTAATTCTAGGTTCGATTCTCCTTGGAATTATTTTAAACAATTTTTCAACGTATTTTTTTTTTCAATTTTCTTAATTTTTCAATCCATCTTTCTGCAATCTCAGCAATTATCATCCAGTAAATTCTTTCCTTTTTTTTCTTTTTAGTTTAATCAATCTCCGGCGATCCTTAGTGTCACATCAACATCATGGCGAACAGTAGTTGATCTTTGCAATCAGAAGTACTACCTTTTTGCACTACATGGAGAGTGCTATTCTTATTTTTTTAAATCAAGGAACTGATATATATTATTTCAGTTAAAATGGATATTAGAACATTGAAAGTCGTAGATACGCAAGTAATTGGCCAGTGATTTAGAGATGTCTATTTGGGGAACTAAATCTGTAATGCCTTTGATCAGCCACCTTGTGTCTTTTCTCGGTTGTCGATGGCGCTAGAAAACATATCAGCTGATAGTCTGTGCATGGATATACATATATTTAGTCAGAAATTGTGTATTTTATTTATTTCCAGGGATTATTTTTCGTTTCTTTGCGAGAGTCTGTACTTCCTTAATGTTTTCATTCCTCTTCCATTTCTTTAAATTTCTGCTCCTGTATTTTTAATCCATTCTGAACCCGTTTTGTCATAAAAAAAAATCCAGTTATCATTTTATTTCGGCTTTATTTGGATTTATATTCTTCACAATATAACTCCATAGTTCCTTATAATTCGTTCAGAGAAAATATTCATATCCAAACATTAATTCGGATTTCCTTGGATGTAAGTGATAAGGAAAATTATTTACTATTTTGAAGTGACCACGTACAAACAGACTGTGTGGTCTATTGATTGTAAAAATGCATAGGCAGAAAAAAAAAACAACAAAAAAATATTTGTTTGAAGAGAAGTGGAAATAATTTTCCTTTTCTTTTGAGTGGACTGGTCAATGGAGAGATTCTAGTATGATTTGTAGCTGATGACTGAAAATCCCTTTTCACTACGCCATTTTGAAAGTTTGGATAATCACAGGAAGCGGGTTGAGGTTAGCTGTTGAGAAGGTGGGAGGAGAAAGAGAGATTAACATCGCCCATATGAAACGTTAGTTTGAGTTGACAGTTTTGTTCGTCCCCTCCCCCATTTGCATGGTTGTCTGTAGATTCTGAAATGTTTATTATCCAACGCTGTGCGTTGTGGTGCAATGGATATCAGCTCGGAATATGTTAGAATTACAGTTAAATTCGTTGCAATCACTCACGCACAAATACACTCGCGAAAGGTATGAATCCATCTCTTCTCTCTCAAACCATAGGTTGAATAGCAGGACACATTGGATTCTATAGCCTTGGTTGGCAATCAGTCAGCCGCAGAAATAAATGGCAACCTACTGCGGGGAAAATCTTCTGTCTAGCCAGTCATGGATCGAAAGAGACATGATCACGGATGAACACTTAGCTGACTGATTCTCCAAAGAAGAGATATTTCACTAGATTTTATACCTGCTTTTTAACGAAGTAAGTAAAGTGGCTTATCTCGATTAGGAATCTGAGCAACTTGGCTTAACTTAGCTCACGTAAAACTCGCTACTCGTATTGCTTCTGACAACTATATCATACTTATCTCCAACTATATCAAACTTTTCTCTACATTACAAATAACATAACAAATCAAATTAACTTTGAGGGAAAGAAACATTCCTATAAACACAATATTACCCGGTGGAAATAAGGTTTATTATTGATGTAATGAATATGCATATACCTTGGTTGCAGTAAGGTGACTGGCTAGTGTCAACCATAAATACAGACAAAGGCAAGGTCTAGAAATCTACGTCCATAGGTTTACAGGTCTACCACTAAATTTCTACCATTATTGGTCTACGTCTATTGACTACGCCTACGTCTCAGGATACTGCATACGACGAGTACCGTCCATTACGTCTACGTGCTAGATTATCCTACATTTGCCTAAACTGCTTAACTACCTCGAATGATTATATATATCCCTTGAAGAAAGTGAACACTTTACATTTTGTCACCGAACATTTCTCTTCTTTCTCGAAAGAGTTTTAAAATGATCTTTAAAAATCTCGCACGTTCATTCCACCCATTAACATCACCTCATATCACTCATTCAAACGTTTCTCTTCTTTCATTTTTTTCTGTCTAACCAAAATGTCTGTTACATGGACCCATTACCGGGTATCTTTGAATCAACCGAATGAAATGATCGTTGATGACTGGAAAAAAACTTCACCGAGGTGTGGTTTTAGTTTGCACCCTCCACACCTATAGCTACCTGGGAAAAGCCAGATTCTGGAACAGACCTGTTGATATTATGAGATGTACAGCTTAAATGTGGTGTTGCTAAAGCATTAAACTAGCAGACGATTTCGCTAGAATCGCTCCACTGCTGAGGAATTATGACAGCCTAAGCCGATCACAGAATATAATTAACGTGACGTTAATGTTATTAAAATAAACCCTGCAACAGAAAACCACGATGAGGAGCAATAACAAGAGCGTCACACTCGGTACAGGAGACACGGGTCGAAAATTAGAAAGCTTATTGCTCAAAACATGTTACAAGTGAAACCAGACTTACACAATGTTAATATATTGTATGCTGAAAGCATGGCATTGAGGGTCAATAACAAGATATGAAATAAAGAAAAAATACATTTATGTACATTGTAAAAAGATCCAAAACTTTTCTCTACATTACAAATAACATAACAAATCAAATTAACTTTGAGGGAAAGAAACATTCCTATAAACACAATATTACCCGGTGGAAATAAGGTTTATTATTGATGTAATGAATATGCATATAGCCTTGGTTGCAGTAAGGTGACTGGCTAGTATCAACCATAAATACAGACAAAGGCAAGGTCTAGAAATCTACGTCCATAGGTTTACAGGTCTACCACTAAATTTCTACCATTATTGGTCTACGTCTATTGACTACGCCTACGTCTCAGGATACTGCATACGACGAGTACCGTCCATTACGTCTACGTGCTAGATTATCCTACATTTGCCTAAACTGCTTAACTACCTCGAATGATTATATATATCCCTTTGCGGGACATATCAGTTATAAAAACGTGTTAGTTCCCAAATACATTTTATAAACTTCAGCGACAAGAGACAGGGCCAAGTGGAAGTCCATGATTGCTTACGTCCTGAAGGAACACACGAAGAAGAAAAAGAGACTTCATTTACTTCAAAAAGAGTAAATATCTGAAAAGTTTCAAAGATATCGTCCCAGTGGGCTTAGGGTGGAAAGATAAGATATGAGACTGGACGCTGAAAAGTTCAAGTAATACAAAGACGACACAACACGTGGTCATCATTTATTTAAACTTCCCGCTGGATCCGTCTTGATGCTAGCATTCCATGATGAGACCGGAAGTTCTTACAATCATCATTAATGATGTTGTTAAACACGATATATAATGGAATAGTAATACAAAAACTACTTCACTTCGAAAGGATACTTTTCGTATCGTTGTTTTATTTGGATGAAGGTTTCTTTGACCTATTTAGTAGTTAGACGCGGCTGTGAATTTGTTGTCTCTGGAATCAGTGGTAATAATTTGGGTTTGAATCCAAAGTGTCCACTCTTCCCGTAGAGCAAATAATTTAAACTGGAAGAGATAATGTGCCCTAAACGTACACATTTTCGACTCCCTCTCCAAAGTTTTTCAATTTCTAAGTGGTCATCATAGAGTTCTTATGACGATATTTTTTAAGAAAGTGATTGACTTGTAGTGATTTGATACTAGGATATTCTCAGAAAGGGTGGATATTGATTAGCCGAGAGAGTCGCGATGTCATTAACCGCCAGGATGAGTCACGTTGGTATACCGCCTAAAATATCGAAGGGGTCAAGCGATTGCTAGATAATAAGCCGAAAAATCGTGACTATGGCAAAATTTCTTGAACAGAAGTTATGAGTGACGTTTTCAAAATCCTGAAATTCCAAAGATAATAAAATTTGAAATCAATAAAAACTTTTTCTTTATACTATGACTTCGTATTGACCTGTTTCGTGGTTACTACAAGATCTTGTATCGCGAAACTATGTGTGGCACTATATCCGGAAGCAACATTTAGTGATCCTGGTCACTGATCCTGGTCACTGATCCTGGTCACTGATCTAACGATTTTCTGGATAGGAAAATCCTCGACTTACACTGTGATTAGATGAGATCTGAAGAGGTCCCAAGTTCAGTATTAAAAAAAAACAAAACAAAAAAACAATCCTAAACTGGCTACGTGTAATTTTTTTTTTTTAATCATATCACCCCAAGCAAGGCGAAAACGCCACTGATGCGCAGGGGGCTACGTAAGAGTGAAAAGATTGGAAAAGAGAAAAACCGGAAACCACATCCTAAACAGGAAACAAGGGATGAGTCTCTTCACCTGTTCAATAGACGTGGGTGGAGTGTGAACCGGGCGATAGTTTAGTCTATCTACTCCAATTGAATAAATAAATAAATAAAATAAAAGAAGAGTGAAAAGATTGGAAAAGAGAAAAACCGGAAACCACATCCTAAACAGGAAACAAGGGATGAGTCTCTTCACCTGTTCAATAGACGTGGGTGGAGTGTGAACCGGGCGATAGTTTAGTCTATCTACTTCAATTGAATAAATAAATAAATAAAATAAAAGAAGAGTGAAAAGATTGGAAAAGAGAAAAACCGGAAACCACATCCTAAACAGGAAACAAGGGATGAGTCTCTTCACCTGTTCAATAGACATGGGTGGAGTGTGAACCGGGCGATAGTTTAGTCTATATACTCCAATTGAATAAATAAATAAATAAATAAAATAAAAGAAGAGTGAAAAGATTGGAAAAGAGAAAAACCGGAAACCACATCCTAAACAGGAAACAAGGGATGAGCCTCTTAAAATTAAAGTTGACAGATTCCCGATAATGATCGAAATCTTGCAATAATGTCGAAGGAGACCAGAATATCTTAAACGTTTAGCAAATCATCATTTATTTTAGTTGTTGCTTGCACTAGTTTTTCAAATTAGCGACTTCCTTTCTCTAAATCCTGATGTTTGACAGTGATAAGTATTAAATTGAACTGTGAATTGCTCATTATAATGATGATAGAACAATTGTGTGTGTGTCCGTTTGTTCGTTTCCCACTTTTTCAAAGTGTGATTGTCTAGTCGTTCGTTTATTCATGGCTGCTATAACGATCTACTCTTCACGTGTCCCTTATTCACACTAAGCCCCAGTTTCTAAGATCTGTTCAAATACCACCTCGAACTCCTCCACCAGTTACATTGACTCGTGTCTTGACCCAGCTAGTCTATGCGGAACCATCATTTTTACGCCGTTTACTTGTATACATGGTTCTCTCACCAATAATGTATTGGTGATATTCGGCCATTCATTTAAGCTCTCTATGCCAAATACAGGTGGGGGATGCTAGAATCAAGCAAGTACAAAAAATTAATTACCTAGGAGGTGTTATAACAGGAGATGGAAAGTGCGACACAGAGATCCGAAGGCGAATTGGCATGGCAAAGAACGCGTTCCAGAACCTGAGTGAAGAACTAAGACACAGAAAAATTTCCCTAGAAACTGTGACACGATAACTAGGCGTATATTAAGGTGCTTTGTAAAATATGTATTTTATTATAATAGATTAAAATAGAAAATGGTTAAGAATAGAAAATAGTTTAAAAACATATTTAACAAAAGTGAAAAAGAAGAGGAAAAAATAAATAAATAAACGCTTTTTCTTTTATGAGGAAAATTGTGGAAGAGACAAGGGTATCCGATTACTGTTTTAAATCCTACCACTCTTCCGGTAAATATTTGACTCAGTGATTTAATGTGATAAAGAGATAAAGTTCAGGAAATAGAGTTCGGGAGGTGGGTTTTCGAATGACCAGGTCAAAGGCTGTCTTTTACTGTATCTTGACCACACATTAAGAATTTTCCGGCGGAAGCTTTATTAAGATAAGAAGATAAAAAAGAATCCTGGAAAAAATACTAAGTCCGCAAGATGTTTACACATCAAAAGAAGGAAAATTTAAGTGCCCTGAAATTTCGGACTTACAGTCGCCAATGTTTATCACCGGTGGTCTAAAGCATTTCCGGATTTCCGGATTAATTTTAAATAAATAGAATCAGTGGAGTTAAGTTAGTCAGTCAGTTGAGTGAAGTGAACCTCCGTTCGTCTTGTTTCGGTCGGTTCGGATTTGTTGATCTCCATTAATTAGAGTTAGAGCTGTGTGTTACATTCGCCTGCCCCAACCGAAAAGGCTAGCTCTAAACGAAATAAAGCATCCTTTCAACTCATCCAAGTTGTGGAAGTTCGTTCCTTATAGTTTAATCTTGTACCCCCAGCTTGAGGCTCCGACATTTTCAACAAACTCCGGGCAAACATCACAGCGTGGAGAACGGCCGCCGGAGAAAATTGTTAGGACAGTCCGTTGGGGTGTTACAAAACAAAGAAGAGAGTGCTGGATTGCTATGGGATGTCAGTTCTTCAATACGGCAGTGAATGCTGGACAATATCATCTAAGATGAGGAAAAAACTTGAAGCAGCGGAAATGTGGTTTTACAGAAGGATACTGCGAATATCATGGACCGTACATGTGAGCAGTGGTGAGGTTTTGGAAGTAATGGCATTGAAAAGAAAACTAATTGTGAGCATCAGGAAGAGACAACCGAAGTTCCTGGGACATGCAATGAGGAAGGAGGGCTTGGAGAACCTGATACGCACAGGCCAGATAGAATGAAAAAGAGACAGAGGAAGGATGACATATTTGAAGGGCCTGATCAGGTGGATGACGGAACGGGGGTTGCGTGGAGTAACAGCAGAAAACATTAAGAGCCACCAAGGATAGGGAGACGTGGAAAGCCATGATCGCCTACGTCCTGAAAGGATTGGCCACATAGAAGAAGAAGAAGAAAGGTATTATTTAACTGAAAAACACATTGCCAGCTCGCCATTTGACCAAATTTAGACAAACAAGTACTCCGAAAACTCGATCAGTCAGTTAATTGTCATACGTGATACACGTTTGGGCGATCATGTCTCGAAAGAGACATGTCTGACTAGGTGGAATATGTTCCAGCAGTAGGTCGCCATTACTTTCTGTGGTAGACTGGTTTCCAAACAAGGCTATAGGACCCAATCTGTTCTGCTATTCAATCCATTGCTGGAGAGAGAAGAGATGGATTAATACTTTTCCTAAGAATATTTATGCGTAAGTGAATGAAATAAATTCGACTGGAATTCGAACTCGGCTCCCCAATTTCTCATTTCGAATTCTTTCTATAAAATCATCGGTCGATATATTTATGGAAAAAAACAAAAAACAAAAAACAAAATATACATTGGGCGGTTCTACAGAATTTTCATTTTAATTTATTTGATAAAAATATTTTCCTGAAATTATTCGGCATAATGTGGATCAGCTTTTGCACACCGTTACGTTTTAACAAACCACATGAGAAGTCATACAGGAGAGAAACCATTTGTCAAGTATGTAGATCAGCATTTTCATGGAAATCTATGTTAAAAAATTGGAGTAGATAGACTAAACTATCACCCGGTTCACACTCCACCCACGTCTAATGAACGGGTGAAGAGGCTCATCCCTTGTTCCCTGTTTAGGATGTGGTTTCCGGCTTTCGCTTTTCCAATCTTTTACTCTTTTCCAATCTTTTACTCTTTTCCAATCTTTTACTCTTATTTATTTATTTTTTTCTCAATTGGAGTAGATAGACTAAACTATCGCCCGGTTCACACTCCACCCACGTCTAATGAACGGGTGAAGAGGCTCATCCCTTGTTCCCTGTTTAGGATGTGGTTTCCGGCTTTCTCTCTCTTCCAATCTTTTCACTCTTACGTAGCCCCCTGCACACCAGTGGCGTTACCGCCTTGCTTGGGGTGATATGATTAAAAAAAAAAAAGGAAAAAAAAGAATCTAAACCAATTTACTGGAAAGATCTTTAAATAAAACAACATCATCTGAAATATTTTAACAGGTAGCTATTTTCAGTCTGGGGAGTAATTTACCACTTACCGTCGCATTTGCCCAATTTGGCCGTGTAGTGAGTGAAAACAGGGTCATAACCATTTAGTAAATTAGTAAGTTATCTTCAATTAAGACCTCCCCTACAAATCATCTAATTTCTCGAAACTAATTAACTTCGTTATTTTTTTTTACATTTAATTCTGGTACCCATTAAACGCAACCATGTCTTCTATCATGTTTTCCTCGTTTCTTTTGGTTTTTAATCATTTCACCCCAAGCAAGGTAATTAAGCCACTAAGACACAAGGGGTCATTGAGTGTTAAAGAATATGAGAAAAGGGAAAATTTTATTAAGGAGAGATAAACAATAAAAGAACAGGAATTAAGACGACATAATATAAAGATTGACGTTGCATTTAAATTTTTGAAAATTTGGACTGGAAAGCAAGAAGCTGGTAGAGAGTTCTACAATCAAGAACTGCGGGTGTAGGAACTATTAACATAGAACTTACGGCAACTTCAACTGTAAAATGATGAGACCTAACTGCTAATCTTGTATTGTATTTAAATTTGTAAAGTTGGGATAACAAAGAGAAAAACTCGCCAGAACAATTACCATTTTATAGAAAAGGCATACTACGTTACGATGGTGGGAAAGTAAGCCGAGATACCAGGTCAGGACCGATAACATTGCAAATTCTTGGGAATCTCTAAGTACATAGCAAAAGCCTCGGACAGTTATATTCAATGCATGGATGAATTGTAAACTTATAACTGTAAAATAGATTCTGGCAAGAAAAATTGTCTAGAACAACAGAATGAACCAATAAGGCTTAACCGTTCTACTTCTAACTATGTTCAGCGATCGCTGTCAAGGCTCCTAAGGATTTTACTCACTCTTCACTTGTGGATCAATACCAGTCTCGTCACATTGAGTTTGATTCTCACTGGGTGCTTCACTATTGTGTCCTTGTGACAGACTAAGCCTAGATAAATATATAATTAGCATAATTAGAGTACTAATCCCTGGATTAATGCTTTCGATAACGAATATATTAATCCATAATCGTGAATAGATGCTAATTTTATTAAATATTTCTACAGAAAAAAGGTTCCTTCGACAGATGTGTGATGAGCATTGGTGAAATTCTGAAGAAAAAGTTTTATTTGGGAAAAAGAAAAATTTTTTTTTTTAAACATATCACCCCGAGCAAGGCGGCAACGCCACTGATGTACAGGGGGCTACGTAAGAGTGAAGAGATTGGAAAAGAGAAAACCGGAAACCACATCCTAAACAGGGAACAAGGGATGAGCCTCTTCACCTGTTCAATAGACGTGGGTGGAGTGTGAAACGGGCGATAGTTTAGTCTATCTACTCCAATTGAAAAAAAAAAAAAAAGGAGTAAAAAGATTGGAAAAGAGAAAACCGGATACCACATCCTAAACAGGGAACAAGGGATGAGCCTCTTCCCCTGTTCAATAGACATGGGTAGAGTGTGAACCGGGCGATAGTTTAGTTCATTTACTCAATAGAAAATAATGATGAAATATACCCGACATGTTCTAATAAAGATAGCCAACGAAACTTTAAAGAAGGCTGAATAAATTATTAGCATTT
Organism: Ascarosepion bandense; assembly: GCA_037127315.1. NCBI lineage: Eukaryota > Metazoa > Mollusca > Cephalopoda > Sepiida > Sepiidae > Ascarosepion > Ascarosepion bandense. Next base: position 3,092,853 of record JBBBDQ010001236.1, on the reverse strand, counting down.
TTTCTTTTATGAACCGTGTCCCTTCAGGCAACCATAACTATCCACAAATTAGTTTTATTTATTTACTTTTACGGTTTATCAACCCTTTGCAGGTTATTTAAAGCCAGAAAATATTTTTAGATTGTAAGATTTTTTGAGATAATAATGATTTAGTGATACAAGTCTTACTAATTAACCCATATCTGGAGGAGAAGATAGGGATTCTTACATTTCTCAAGGTTACTTGCACGTAAGTGAATATAACGAACCCAAAAGAAATTATAACTCGGTTCTTCGATTAACAATCCCGTACCATTATACCCACGCAGTCACCCATGTAGGAACTGACCAGGTTCAACGTTGCTTAAATTTTCTCTAAAGCTTTGTTGATACTCAGATGTTCAGTCCATGATCTTTTCAGCGTTCTTCTCTAGAAGGACATTTCTGCTGCTTCAAGTCTTCTTCATCTATGAGGAGGTTGTCTAGCATTCACTGCCATACAGGAGGACTGGCATTCCGCAAAAGTTCAGTACTCTTTTCTTTATTTCTAATGAAAATTTCCCGTTTCCTAATATTTTGCTCAGCTTTTGGAAGGTTACTTTCGCTATGTGCTGAAGTGGTAGAGAGATGGTTAAATATTTATTAAATTGGCCTTGTGTCAAACATAATCGAACTCCCCACAACTTAAGGCTTTATCAGAAGGTAGAAGGTGAGATGTTGGAATGTGGAAGAATAAAATTATATCGTTTGTATATTTAAAGTAGAATTTTATTAACAGAACAGAATAACATCAACTTGGAGAAGTTAAATGTTCAAAGAGAAATAATAGTAAGGAGTTAAGTGTGCCCAGAGCTTGTATTTGTAAGTAGCAGAATGTGCTTAAAATCTGTGTTTCCTTCCCTTTTTTATGGCCGGCGAGAAAGTGAAAAAGCAATAAAGGAAATTGTACTTATCGGATGTTAGTTTTTAGGAGTCAGTTGAAGTATCTTGTTGTTGTCATCTTTGTCGATTGCGAGAATGTTAAGGATGGAGAAGAATTAGGTAAACGAAAATAGCACGAGTGAAGAAAGAGAACGAATGTGTGTCGGAACTTTATGTCCTGGTCAGTATTTGAAGTTTTTGTCACATGTTGCTGGTGTATGATATCGTTGCTTCTATCTCACTGACTGATTCGACTTTGTGTTTTTACAGCCATTTAGATTTTCCACACTGTATTGCTAACTCTTCTCTCAGTTTTTCAAATCGATTCCTTTCATTGGTTAGAAAATTAATTTAACATCGAATCGCGAAATCCGGCTTCGTCTTTTTCTTTCAATACGGCAAATCCTTTTCCTATTTATCAAAATTAGGATATTTTTTGAAAGAATGGTACAAACGGTGAAAATTGGATTGAACGCATTCTCACCACTTTATGAAAACATAGACACATATTTACCAAAGTGCTCCCCAGTTACAGATCCATTCCACATGCGGGAAGGAAACTGAATCTTTCAGCATTAATAGAAAGAGAAATCAGAGCCCCCCCCTAACAAAAAGCTATGGTATCTAAACATATTTATAAATGGAACTTTATCTCTCTCTCTGTGTGTCTTTTACCTATAGTCTCCGAAACGGCTGAACCGATTTTCTTGAAAATTTACACAGTTGTACTATAAGCGTCTGCGAGTGTTCTTAGCTAGGTTTGTGTCGAGGTACGCCCGATAAATATCGAAAATCGATAATCGAAAAAATCGGGTTATAGAAGAAGTGGTCCGATTTTAATCAAATTTGATACACTCATAGACAAAGACATGAGAAACGATATTCAGAAGTTCCAAGGTTGCAGTTCTTACAATAGTGCAGAAAATCGATTATATATATATATATATATATAAGGCAAGATGTTTGTGCGTGTGTCTGTTTATCTGCCTGTATCTTTTATTTTAGTTTTTGCTTCGGGTTTGGCTCTAAGTAGGTATAATTGTAGGTCTTAGTCTCAGCCATGATACCATTTACTCAGAGGACTTATTTAGCCTTCAAAATTCAGTTTACGACGAAAAAAACTTACTTGATATCGATACCAGGAAATCAAAATTTGACTTACATCCATTCATTTTTCTTTCAGTCTACAGTTTCGCTTTAACTGGAAACAACTATTGCTTTTTAGTATTTCGTGCCAACGTCCAAAGAGTCTGAGCTCCAGGACCATGGATTAGTTTTAAAGCTTTCATTACATTCGAGCAACGCCGGGCTATACTGCTAGTAGAAAGAATAAAGAGGCGAATCCAGAAGAAGAAAGTTTTCTGATACAAAAAGGACACAACACGGCCATACATAAGAAAAAGGGACAACATACATTGGGACATGCAGATCAGTTTAGAAGCAGAAACGCGCTGGATTATGTGGAAATGGAAGAGCAGGAACAAAAAGAGGTAGAAAGTTACAAAAGTGGAACAGGCCCGCGAATTTATTTCCTTTTACGTCTGCCCTGACAATTTGAAAGGAGTGGGTGAATAGTATTCACTACATTTGCATATGAAAAGCGTTTTTAAAATTATTTACTCAGCTTAGGTTAGCGCAAGGCCATGGAGCAACAAGTTAGGATCGAACACCCGATTCAGCCTCAGTTTTAAGAAACAAACACTTAAAGCCAAGAATTAAAATATTTGTATAGTGTAAAAATCTTAGAAGCAGCGACCTTCCGAGGATTTTTTGACGCTCATAAAATTTGCAAATCCCCCAAAATAAAGTAGCAACAACAAAAAGGAACAATAGTTAGGGACTAATAGTAATAATAATAAAGCTTTTTTTTAGTAGGTGACACTTTTTGAATAAAATGTTTTGTTATTAACGATTGGAAACATAAAAAAAACCTCGGCTAAGAGTAACGGAGTTATAATGTAACCGCCAATGTCCAGTGTATTACTTAAAAGTATCAAGTGCATTTACATTAAAAATGGCACGAATGGAATGAAACGGAAAAAAATGTCCAACTAATTTACACGCTGCTTCATGGTACTAACTTATCTAACTCCTTAAAACCTGCTACCCCCACACAAATTTCTAGGTCTGTCCAGAAGTTATTTTTTTTTCTTTTTTCAAACAAATGAATCCTGATTTCTGCTATTTTTTATGACTCGGGTTAAAAGCGAGACAGGTTTATCAGTTTGTTCTGGACCTTGTGTCACATCTTACTCCAGGTAGGGAGTAGGGTAAAAATATCTTAGTTTGTTCTTGTAGAGTACCTCGGTATGTTGTATGGTTAACAAATTAATTTGGTGGGTCATTACTAACGAGTTGTGATTTCGATTTTCACTACGTGCCCCATGGGCTTGTAGCAGCCACAGATCTATTTCCTTTAGCGAATCAATGCCCCCGACGGGAGATTCGGTCACTCACTGACCAATCAACGGGCGGAGCGCATTGATTCCTCTCTAGAACTATTTTTCCTAGTCCTTTGTAGAACGGACGAAGGGCAGAGAGCCATGAGCCCGCGGCAGTAACGGACGTCTCTCTCACATCGCTGCCACTGATTCCCCATGGAATGCTTTCGTGGAAGACGCTGCTGCTAGCTTCACCATGGACACTTACATACTATCTGCTGCTAGCTTCACCATGGACACTTACATACTATCTGCTGCTAGCTTCACCATGGACACTTACATACTATCTGCTGCTAGCTTCACCATGGACACTTACATACTACCAATCTTGTACGTTTACTATGTAATAAACCATTTTTTGTTGTTATTCTAAAAGCAAGTTTCGTCATTCATTTGTGTGCCTAAAAAATATAGTGTTGGGGAAATTAAGCATTTCCTATAACTTCTATAGGCTATACGTGTTATCATGTACCAATACTAAGCAAAGCTTATTTAATAAGTTTGTCATTGTTCAAGATACCTACTTCATGCTTTTTTTCATTTTATCAATGACTGTCAGCTGTGAAAAACGGCTTGTTGATCACGTGCGTTGTAGATATCCACTCAGAACGACAAATCTGGAGGCAGAGTTCGAATTCCAGTTGAATTCCTTGCATTCATTTACGCACAAAAATACCCTTGGGAAAGGTATTAATCCGTCTCTTCCCTCCAGTTATGGGTTAAATAATAGGATAGATTGGGTTGGCTGGCAACCAGTCTACCGCAGAAAGTAACGGCAACCTATTGTGGGAAAATCTTCTGCCCAGTCAACCATGTCTCTTTCGAGACATGATCGCCCAAAGCGTGTATCACGTATGACACTTAACTGACTGACTGATCACAAACCATTCGTTGGTGGGGTGAATTCGATTCTTACAGAAGTTCCGTAACTGAATCGGTTTTTTTAAACTCACCTTAATATCCATTTTTCCTTTAGCAGTAAATCTTTCATTCATATTTTATTTTTATTCTATTTTTTTATATTATACCAGAATAATCGAAATGTTAAAATAAACATTTTGAAATTCTCTCAAAGAAAAAAAATATTTAATTTCTGCTTAAACTAAAAATTACAATTGAGCTTTTATGTCTGAATCCATGAAATTTCTATTTTCTGATAAGGCCGTGCTACCATACATGAGAAATGTGGTTGCATTTACCTCCTCCTGTTTACTGTCTGCTGTGGTCGGTCGGAGAGCCTCACAAGCCCAGATCGAAGTCAGCTTTTGTCAACGGCGGAACAAGCAGCAGCTATATTGTAAAAACATGAGGGAAGACGGAGCCATGCAGGTAAAAAAAATCTTCTTTGATTTTCTGCAGATGGATTTTTCTTTTTTCTTTTATTGATACTTATTTTTTGTATAGTTCCCGTTCGTTACGGATGGTTAACGCATATTTAGCAACAACGCATTATGGCCAGAGAGGAGGATATTACAGCTGATAAACCCGTTATTAATATTTATTCTGTGTGTCAGTGGTTCCAGGACGGGGGTGGGAAGAAAAATATTGTCGCACTACAGGCGCGTGTTTTAGTGTTAAACAATAAAACATGCTTGGTGAAAAATAAAATTAAAATATTTTAGTATTAAGTGGTTATTGGGCAGGTTTCGTTCGGGTTAAAAAAGACTAAATTTTATGAAACTTGCCTATGCCAAAGAAATATTATTTCCTTGGTGCAGCATCAGTCTTGTCTTCTCTTATTTTTGTGGTTGAAGCAGGAGATTCAATTACATTTTTCTTCTTTTTCAGGGTTTTTTTATCATTTGGTTTCAAATTTGAACACTTTCATTTTTTACACTAAGTGGCAGATTTAAACAAAGTATAATAAATTAAAAAACAAAACAAAATAAAACAGTTGAGTAATAGTTGCTCATGTTAAGACGATGAAAGGTAATGAGAATAATTTTATTGATTTTTAATTTTATAACGATATCAAATCAATACACAACACACTTACATAGAGACTGTAGGAGACGATATTCTAACAGTAAGCTTTTTCTTTTTCTTTTTAATAAATTAAATAGATTTTGTGGTGAAAGAACCATGATTTATCGAAAAATGGTTTTGCTAAGTATCTAACAGTACAAGTCATTTATTGAATCTGCCGTCTTAAATTTTACTTCGTTACTAGCTACCTTAAACATGACTAGTACTGACCTAATCTTTTTTACACCTGAGTAAGGTAGTTACTTCCCTCTGTTCTGCTTTTAGTTGATTTCTTGTGTGTGGTTTCATAATTCCTAACAACCCTTCGTATTTTTATGCTGTGTTTGTTGTCATCGTCGTCTCATTATCTGTCCTTCGTTTTCCTACCACCCTCTCTCTCTCTGCTCACCCTACCCATTTATTTTGACATACCAGGAGGCTGAATGTCACTTCTCTTTAATTAATTAAACCTATGATTTCCGATTGGGTTTTGGCTTAAGCGAAAACGTCCAATGCTTTTTCATCCAGTCACTTGCATTTTTTGTGTATCAAGCGAAAAACCGTCTCTAGTTACGTTCCCGGTTTTACACGGACAGATCTAAACAAGAGTGATTATAATGCGCCAGGACGGATTCGTGAAGGTATTTTTTTTTTTTATGTGGTCTCTCTGGATTTCTGACTTTGACTGAAATAGTTCTCGTTCGAGTTACGAACTGAACATGTTTATTAACTGTAGGTAGCTTCTGGTACAAGGTTATGTTTATGATCAGTGATGAATGAATCGTTTTGATTTTTAGGATCGAATCCTGTATAAACCCAGTCTATGAGAACTTGATAATCTTCGCTCCGCAACAAGCTCAATCTGAAGGGCTTCATTTTAATGTTAATTTAGTACGATAAAAAGCAAGAATGTAGATAAGATTGGCGCGAAACAATCTTTCTTCCTTTAGTGTGGATATATAGTGACTTAGTTTCTTAAAAATTAATTAACATTCGAAATTGTTTAATTCGGTTCGAATACTGACCACGAGTAAAAAGGTCCATTTTTTTTTTTTTTTTTTTGCGGCTTCTTAAGTCTTTTTCTCTGGTTTTGTGCCGAATTACGATATTTTGGGAACACAAGAAAATCTAATGAAATTATCCCCCCCTCATTAGACGGAGCTACCCTTTAACCTCACCCACACCAATCTTAAACATTTTTTTATTATTGATAAATATTTTAGCGACATTTACATAGCTTATAGTAGTAAACTTATTGCAAATTCTTTAAACAAACTAGAATAGCTAGCTTTTGTCAAAATATTCTTTATTATCTTCACTATTTTTTTGTTTATCATTGCAAACCAAATTAGCACACTTCAATATAAATAAATAAAAAAAATTACCAACATTATATATCAAAATATGATTGTCAAACTGAGTTTGAAACAATTAGAAATTCTAGAAAATTAAAATCACTACTTTATAAAAGTTTATAAAAATCATTCTGAATTAAAAAAAAAATCAAACAAGTTATCTCCATGAGACATGACAAACCAGAGAAATTTTTTTTCTTTGCTTAATGCAACGTCAAATGTTTGTCATATGGATATCATTTCAGTTCACGAAACTATTTTACAAGCTATTCCTTAGAAAATCTATTAAAGCTTGTGAGACCCTTGGTTGCAGTTTGGTTACACTGCAAACATGTTTTCTTCTTACATCCATGTCGATCAGGATGATTATTGAACTTTTTTTTGACTAACATGACATAGTAACATTTTTCAGTCATTATGAACTGAACAAAAATAATTTAAAAAACGTAACGAACCACGACTAACAGCGAACTTTTTTTAATACCTAAAATTTAAGAAAAATGACTAAAACACAACATTCCTTAGATTTAAATGAAGTTTAGAATGCAGAAATTAGAAATTCTCTTCAAATATTTTCATGAAAGATTCGCGTGAATATAGCGCTTTGTAAGTTGTTAGACATGATTAATTTTAATTTAAAATATTTCAGTAGTACAGACCATTTTTATTGTTACACTCATTTTCAGAGAGAGGTTTTTTGTTTTTTCTTAGATTAAATTTCTTTGGTAATCTTGTGTGAGCTAGCAATGACAACTTCAGTATGTGCAAAACCAAAAAACAAAAAAAAAAACCCCTGACATCTCAATTGCCAGCTTAGCCACTTAGCGGAAGGCCGAAGAAGAACTGTCCCTGAAAAAACAGCACTTTTAAAATGAGAAATAAGACGAATAATTGAACTTGTCAATCACAAGAGAAATCGATCTGTTTAAAATTTAATTTTTTAAAGTTGTACAGTAAATAACCGATTTGAAACGAAAATTGCTGAATGATTTTACTTTATCATTAAACTTTGTATTAATTAAAAAAATATTGAAAAATAAGATCAAAACAATATCGTTCATTCCAATCCACAGATGATGTCCACTGTGGTAAACGAAATCAGTTTATATACCTCCACTAATTCACTCTGCCCAAAATTTAAAATGAATTTAAAAAAATGAGAAAAAGCTTTCTTGAAGCTTTTATTTCTTTTAGCTTTAATTAAGCTAGTGGGTTTAAAATTTCTATTTCCAGCAAGCAAAACGCTCTGTGGTGCATTTCAAATAGAAAAATTATATTGATCGGAATCGATTTTTTTAAAAAGTAAAATCGATAAAATCGAATATTTTGACACATTTGTAAACAAAAGTTGATTTTCGGCTTTAAAGATCTTGCAAAAATAAAATATATTTCTGAAACGTTATTTGAAGGAAATTAGAAAATTAAAAAGTTATGATTTGAAACATTACTTATAAAACGTTGTATACAAGCATTTCTTAACGGGGAGGGTGCTTTTCCTAAATTGTTAATCGATTTATTGACAGCCGAATGACCTTCGAACATGTATGGGGAAGCAGACGATAAAATTTGTTTCAGGTTTGCTTTTTCGTAAAGTAAGAGAACAACACTTAGAACTCGTGACCTTTTAATGTTAGGTTTGAACCACCATACTTCAAAATTCTTTTTAACAATATTCAGGACCGTCAGATTGTTATAAGCTTTTTTAAAATATATGATTAGTAAATGTATTGTAGTCTTACTTAATATTTCCTAGCCTAAGAGTTAATCCATTGAAAATAAATTTTAAGATTTAAGAACTAAATTATTAGATTTAAAATTGTAAAAAAAAAAAAAAAAATCCTGTAAAAATACATGAATATGAAGAAAGGGGGCACGGTAGTGCATAATGACGATGAAACGTGTGTATATTTTAACAACACGGAATAAGGAATTTGTTTACAAATTGACAGTTGTAATTGTCAGTAGCTTATTTCAAGACAAGTAATCACACATTAAAGTTTGTAGATTAGATAAACAGAAAATGTTCATATTATTAAAATATCAGACACTAAGTCAGTCAGTCAGTTAAGTGCCATCCGTGATACACGCTTGGGCGATCATGTCTCGAAAGAGACATGACTGACTGGGCAGAAGATTATCCCGCAGTAGGTTGCCATTGCTTTCTGCGGTAGACTGGTTTCCGACCAAGGCTATAGAAGCCAATCTGTCCTGCTATTTAACCCATAACTGGAAGGAATATACGGATTAATACCTTTCCCAAGGGTATTTGCGCGTAAGTGAATGCAATGGATTCAGCTGGAATTCGAACTCCGCTACCCGAGTTCTCGTTCCGAGCCGATATCCACTGTACCACAACGCACATCCTTGGACTAAGTACATTTCCAAAATTCGTTTTCACACAAAAGTTGAATCTCATCTAAACAAGGTTTTCAAAATGATTAAAACAAATTGAAAGAGTTCAGTTTCATATTAAAATATCACAGTGGAATTCAATATAAAAGATGTATTTTTAGGTATTTAGCTTCAACCGTCGAAAGTCCTTGCAACCAGTCGTTGTTATTAAAGGCTAATGTATCAGCGTGAAATGTGACATCGGTGAAATTCAGAAGCGTAGTCTCTGCTTTTCTTTCTCTCCCGTCACGTGACCGGCTCAAAGTAAAATCCTTTCTGATCAGGAAGAAACATGACATAAGTCAATGAAAGTTAAATTTATTTTTGCAAATTATTCTTTTCATTGGTTAGAAAATTAAACACTTGCAATCTTTTTTCTTTTTCATTGGTCAGAATAGATTTTTACACTCTGTGAGTTTGCAAACGGTGAAGAAAAAAAAGTTATTTTATTTTGTTGTTGCTTTGTTTTGGTATAATTAGCAGATAACACAAACTTGAATTAATGATGTTTATTTTTGGTATTTTTGGTTTTTACATCAAGTTACAACCTTTAAATTTTGTGTGGATACAGGAGCAGACTAGCTAAATTCTCTTCATTGTGGGATGCTAGTAGTAAACGAGCCTATCCCTTCTGGACTCTAGTGGTCAATTGACTAGCGTCTTCCTCTTTTCAAATCTCCTACACAAAATTACTGTCCTTAACTCCTACTTCTTACTCCTACTGTTACTCCTACCAAAAGAAACAGTTCCTTATTTTGCTGCCCAATTTTGAATTCTTGGCGTCAGTGTGTCTACCTTTTTCTATTTTTAGAACACTCGCCATTTTATAAACCATAACAATTTCGTCTTCACCACAAATACATCTTTCATCGAAAATATTTTTTTCGGACAATATTATTGTCTTTAAATATTTTTCACAAAAGCAATTCAAAGCCTTCTTCAATGTCTTAGTTTTCTTGCGTTTTTTATTTTTTGATTCAGAACAGATTTTCGGTTAGACAGTGCCTGATTTTGCAAAACAAATTCGGTGATTTAAATTCTAAATTCTTTTAATGTAGTTACTAAAAATTATCACGTTGAAGTTTTCGTAAAGTTAACAGCATGAAACACGTAAAAAATTTACAAAAATTTTTTTAATAAAGATTTAAAAAAATTAATTTGTGAATAAGTCCTGAAAATTTATTTTAAAATCTGACAAAAATCTAAAATAAGATTTAAATTTGCATATGTAGTAGAAAACACAACACGAGATGAAAAAAAAAAAAATCATGCAATCGTTGTCGGTTTGGGTAAATTCGACAAAAGTATGTCTCCTACAAGCAAATGAGATTATGGAACAGGTCATGAGTTAGCTAAAATGATGACAGTTTGTCCGTACCAATTTGCATCAACTCCCTTTAATGAGAGGAAAGCGAAGAGGTTAAATTCTGCTGTACTTAATGGGTGAACTTTTCCAATATCATACACACGCTCATTTTTAGGAACATTTCAAAGAAAATCGTTCTATAGGAAAAATTGTATCCACAGAAAATCAACTTCACACACCTTTACATAGAAAAATAATAAGTTGAAATTTTAACACGATTATTGGAAATTTATTGACTGCATCAATTATGGACTAATTACTAACGCCACTATCATATACATTCCCATATCTACGTCAAAGAAGGAGGAATTTTCTCTAAAAAAACAAAAACAAAAAAAACCTTAAACCTATTGCTAGTGTGCTATCGAAGTGAATTTTAAATATATATATATTTTGTTGTTTAGCCCACTAGCACTGTCGAGGCTACTTGGAAATATTTGCATAGACAAAATTGCCATATATTCCTCTATTTTCATTGTACGTGTTCTTAAAACGCCAAATCCTTATGAATCTTATTGCTGTTTTTCATGGATGAGTAGGTCATGTCATGGCCAGTGCCTTAGAATTAGAAAATCGAATTCTAGTCGAGTTCGTCACATTCATTTTCACGCAGATTCCCTTAGGAAATGTATGAATCCATCATTTCTCCCTCCAGCTATGGGTTAAAAATATTAGGTCACACTTGGCTTTATTGGCAACCAGTTTAGGAGAACTCTGAATTTAAATCTATTTCCTACTAAATTAGTTCTGCCTGTTTAGCGATCGCGTCCGTCACGGAGAAAAAAAACCGTATGCGTGGGACCCCACTTTAAAGAGACCCTATACCGCATTTTGATAAATACACAGAATGTCTACAACGTAATTGCGGTCTGAAACGTAAAAACATGACATTAATAAAATTAATATCATTTAAAAGTATTTTAATAATATATCAATATGCAACAAAAAATTAGTTGCTATCTCTTCTAAGATTTTGTAATTAATTTTTAGAATTGCTTGAAGACTTTGGATACACTGTATATTTTACACACTCACTCAAGTTCAAATACTGTACATGTCTATGTGGATATTTCAGACATCAGGGCGTACACCTGATCCCCTCAATTTTATTTGGTGGTGTTAGACTGGGATACGGATCTCTACTCACCAAGCTGTCTATATTTTTTTTATATTTTAAGATGGAAGAGATTCCTTGGTGCTGGTATAGTATGTAGCCTACCTCTTTGATTCTGGTTTAGTATGTGATCTACCCGGTTTGAAAGTGCCCTTCCTTTTTCTTTTTAAAATCATTTCACCCCAAGTAAGGCAGGATCGGCACTGGTGCGCGGGGTGGGGGTTGAGAAAAAACAAGGTACAGGGGATGTCGAAGAAAGATAAGAGAAAGTTGGGAATCAAGCAAATAGAAAAGGACAATTAACGTTGCATTTAAACTTTTGGAGATTGTAGCTATTAGGGAAGCAAACAAACGGAAGGGAGTTCCACAAACAGGAAGTGTTTTTTTTTTTTTTTTTTTTTTTTTTTTTAATAATCGTTTCTCTCCCAAGCAAGGCAGTATTACCACTGGTGTGCAGGGGGTTACATAAGAGGAGAGTGAAGAGAAAGAGGAACAGATCACAGAGGGTGTCAGACAAGGATGGGAATGCTGGTGTGAAGAGAGCTGCATGAGAGAAGGTCAAGATACTGGAGGTGCAAGAAAAGAAACTATTAGAGTAGAAGAGACGGATACATTTAACGGTAAAAGGGTGGGACCTAGATGCCAATCTTGTAGCTCGCGGTCGGGGAACCAGAGGGAAAAATCTCGTCTAAGCAGTAATCATGAAAATATTTGTAGAAAAGACAGAGAAGCCATATCACATTGGTAAGAGTGTGTAGCGAATAAGAAATTAATTAAACCAACTCTCTTCTTCACTTTTACAAAAATTCATAATGACGTGTGAAATCCTGGTTTTCACAAATAGAAAAAAGATTGACCATGTGCTTAACGAAAAATTCGAAACCAGATTTCATAAGTGTTAAAATGATTTTTGACCAATGGGAACGACTTACAAGACTGGAGGACTTAGCGATCCAGTGCTAAATTCAAAAAGACTATAGATGGGAGTCGAGAGAATATTTACCCTTCCCTTCCACTTGAGAGAGATGTGACACAAGGTCTTTTTTAACGTGGGGAACCTGAGCGCGTACGCCCAAGTACTGGTCAAAAGGACTTAAATACAACCAACTTCAAATCGACCCGGAACTAAGGTCAGGTCGCACCTTGTTCTTTCTCCTTATCTCTTTCAACAATTACTACTACGAACATTTTGTACGAACTCTACCCTTAGCTTCTTAATAATGTTTCTAATTGCGCATTAACTTCAACTGATGTTATTCCTCCTTTTAATAAATTTATATTTTAACATTCAAAATGTATATCTTATTATTCCACTCTTCTGCCCTAATCCATACATCCTACTGACAACCAACCTTAGATGATCATAACTCTGCATAAACTTGTAGGGAGTACGGTTAAGTCTGACACAAGGCCGAATCACTGGTGACTCCCGACGTACAAAGAACACGCACTCCCACGCTTCAGTATATAGATATAAGTATTCGGCTATTTATTGAAAGTAAGTATTTTCCTTAACACTTAGTTATAATAATTCCTTATTACGCTTAAGGTAAGCCACATACTGTATAGTATACCAGTGACAGAATTTCATAAGCCACCTAACCAAAGGTAAGTCACATACTACTGGTACCGATTCCTTTTTGAACGCAAACATGCCATACCAATCATCAATACGTTTTAAATGTACTTATCCATCTGTAGGACCCTGGTTCTTTTTTTCACTGTCTGTGACAATAATTGTTGTTCTACGTCTATTTAACAAGAATTGTTTACTCGTCGATGAGATGACTAGTTGGTTGGGAACGATTCAGAAATCAATAATAAACACAGGAAGTTAATTCTTGTTAATTATGAGAGGATTCTTTATTTCCAGTATTTCTTTTCATTAAAAGACCCCAGCAAACATTGATAATGGGGTATTGCATATTTTAAGTACGAAAAGTGATTTATCGACGAAAAAGATTTTACAAATGAAATCTCTTCAATAAAACGTAATTAAATAGGTTTGACATCGAACTCATTACAGATTATTGCAAGATAGGCTTACAGTTAGGAAGAGACACTTTGACGTGACTAATTTTTTTCCATCGTAGTGATATGTATTTCGATACAGAAGTAAACATGCCGACATTGCTTGCGTAGATTCGTTAATCTTCGCACAAACTATAGGAGAGTCAATAATTTAGGTGCCTTATTTTGATATTAATTTCGAGATAATTTTTGTGGCCTCCCCACGTCTCATGAATAAAACACTGCCTGCAAAAAAAAAAACAAAAAAAAAAAAACATATTATATAAACTATTTGGAAATGAATTCAGTCGCTCTAGAAAGAAAAGTAATCTCGTTTTACAATATTGGAGCAGACGTGACGTTTTCCTCCATGTTTAACAAGACAAACAACTTTTTGAGTGATATCTAATATTCGCTTCCACACTCGCCTCACGATGCAGTTGATTAAACAAAATGTTACGCTGCATTCCTGACTAGATTTTGCTTAATATTTAGTGACACATTTTGTCTTTTTTCCCTAATTATAAACACTCTTCATTTGATTGGCCAAGTGTCGTCCATTTGTATTTGGAGGTTTTTTATAGTTGTTAAGGCAACCACTCCGCGTCTCTTGCATATGACCTCGTCCAAAATCATAAAATGCTTTGCGTTTTAGGCTATGGAAGTCGGTAATTATCCACACCTCCGTCTATATTTTCAATTTAATAGCCGGCTAACATAGTTACACCAGATTTCTCTTTGTATCTGTCTATTTTCTAGTAGATTTATTTATTCATTTTTTTTTTATCCAAACTGACTTTGTTTTATCAAGTTTTTTTGTTTTTTTATGTTTATTAAAAATGGTTACATGGGTAAAGACTCGCGTTTTTGTTTTCGTTTTTTTGTTATTTGGGATTTTTCAGGTAATTTTTAAAAATCCGGATGTTTTCGTCATTTTGAAATACATTTTTGCTCTTTGAAAAAGTTTAAAATGTCAAACAAAGATGATCAATAAGTCATGACGGTTATCATAAAGAAAGCTTATTTTTCTACTGAGTATTTTACAACTAGGATCTTTTTCGTCCATTTTTTATAATATTTATTTATTTTGCCATTTTTTTTTTTTTTTGTGAGTTTAGAATTTAAAAAACAAAGATCTAACAATTTCCAGATTGGATTTCCAGCAAATGTTAACTAAATTTTCTTCTGTAAATTTTAAGTCATAAATTTTTCATTCAGTCATTTTTTGATTGACTTAATGAAAAAATATTTTCTCTCTGCATTTAAGCACTTTTCTGTAGAGCAAATGGTTAGCAAACCGGTCACACATTCCGCTGTAGTGAGCTCGAGTTGCTGTACACCACATCAGTTATGGCCTTAAGTCAAACAGTAAATCAGATAACTTTCTTTTTAACCACCTCAAAAAAAAAAAAAAAAAAAAAAATATATATATATATGTTTTTTGTACTGAAATCTCAAAATTAACTTTTTTTTTAATATATAATCATATCGCCTCAAGCAAGGCATTTTACTGCCACTGTTTTGCAGGGGGTTACATAGGGGAAATTTGAGAAAGAGTGACAGGTTATAGGGGGTGCCAGGAAGTGGGTAAGAAAGATGAGAATACTGATAAGTGGAGTGGACGGAGAAAGGAGTATATGAAAGAGGATGCAGGTTAGTGAGATAGGAGATGACTATTGACTTTATATTTAAATTCTTGGAGATTGTAGCTGTCAGGGAAGCAAGTAAAGTTTTTTTTTTCTTTTTTTCTATTTTTTTTTTAATCATATCACCCCAAGCAAGGCGGTAACGCCACTGATGCGCAGGGGGCTACGTAAGAGTAAAAAGATTGGAAAGGAGAAAGCCGGAAACCACATCCTAAACAGGGAACAAGAGATGAGCCTCTTCACCTGTTCAATAGACGTGGGAGGAGTGTGAACCGGGCGATAGTTTAGTGGAAGGGAATTCCACAGGCGGGAAGTACGAGAAAAAAGCTGCTGGAGTAAAACTTGCGTTTACATTTTGTTTTCACAGTAAAGGTGTGAGACCTAGTTGCTAACCTTGTGAATCGAGTAAATTTATATATAGGGGACACCAGTGAGCTAAGATCATCGGAGCTGAAGCCGTACTGGTCCGATAACAATTTCCAAGTATTTAAAAGTACTTGGAAATTGTTTACATTTTCTTTTTGAAGATTTTGATATTTGTTTCTTTGAGTAAGGACAAAACCCAAGAGTAACATCAGTAAATTAAGGCCTTTTCCTTTTATCAACGGTCAAGTTTTTATACTACAGAATTTGTCTGTACTTCTGAGATGAAGAGTAATCAGTATTTATAAGATTTACGATCAGACTGAATAACCATTTTTATTACAACCTTTCGGCTTTCTTCAGATGTTTGTAGATCCGGGTAAGCTTCCATGGAATTTAGAACTGACCTACGGTGTTAGTCTTCATATTCTGCTGTCCATGTCTAGAGATATAATTTCGTGTTGTTCGTTTCACTCTTTCTGTTTATACTACCCGGCCCAGAGATTGAACTAAGAATTTCTATGTCCACTAAATTCCGGAAACAACGTTTTAATCCACCGCGCTATTATCAGACAATCCTGAACTTACAACCTGTAACCTTAACCCTAATGTTCTTTCTTGCCTGGCTGCAACTGACACTGCTGTCACACTTGACTGCATTCAGTGTCCTCTCTTTTCTTACTGAGTTGAAAACTTTCAGTCCTTTTTCATTATTTAATAATAATAATATCTATATTGTATTTATTTTTATGTTTGGCCTATTGGGGAGGTTCTCATAGCCTAGCATATGTGCAGATTCCTTCAGATGTCTGACTCTCCAGTGTTCATCTCTCTAGTATTTTTGGTTTATTCGACAGGGTTTAGTGACCACTATTTTCATAGCAAGTTCAGCCTGTACGTGTAGACTGAAACCCGATGGAAACAGGGTGAGCATCAGTGAAAAGCACAAGAACAAGATCTTCCTAGACGTAGTCAGCTGACCAGTCTCGTGACCACCTTTTCGGTGGTCACGCCAGTCTACACCCGTAGATTAAATTAAGGGTTCAGTTCTAAATTCTCTAATCCAGTGATTCCCAAACTGAGGAAAATTTCCACCAGGGCGGAAATTTGAAGCTACCAGCGGGGAAATAATTACACTACATACTAAATAAAAAAAATATTACACGTTGCGCGCTTGCCAAAACTAACCCTGATATTGATACACTGGTGCACAAGAAGCAGCATCATCCTTCTCACACTGAAGTAGAAGAGCAAACAAAAGTCCTTTTATTTGTTACTAACCGCTCTCTATGGCTATGTTTAGTTGTTACTAACTGCTCTCTATCCACTTTACTCTGTAACTATAAGTTTATCAGTATATTTTACATTTGAAAAATAAATTAAGTAAATATTCTCAGTGTGTTTTAACTGCTCTTTCCCTCATACACATAAAGGGGGAAATCTGGATGGTTGAAATGGGTGTAGGGGTAAATGACAGAAAAAAAGTTTGGGAACCACTGCTCTAATCGGTAGACACTTGAAAAATTAGGTTATATTATTAGACAGCAAAATTTGTTTACGTGCGGACTATTGTCCCTATCTTTTGTTGTTATCGAACAATTTATCCACCTAGCCGTAATTTAAATAAGGGTCTCAGGTTGAGATTCCCTGTAGGTTTACCCGATCACCTGGTGAAACAATGTGATATCAAAGGTGAAGACAATAACCTACATGAAAATAATTATCATCTATTTCTTATCCTTTCTTCGTCATCACCTGTACCCTGTTTTTTATATTTGTTTTTCAAAGCCCAAGTGAAGGTATCAGTTCTGAAGTTGATGTCAAAATTAGCCGGTCACAAAATGCAAATAGATGTTTAAATGTTAATTTGCATATAATCTCATGCAAAATTATTTTATTTTTTCTTGTTGAAGAAAAGCCAAAATTTCTTGAAGTCCGTTTATTTTAAACCGTGCTTTTTTGGCAGACCGGGATTCGATTTTTGGACAATTTCTTTGTCCCGAACTTTTTTTTCTTCTACAGAAGAAATTTTATTTTAAAACAATTTTCAGATTGATTTTTCTTCAAGTTTAATACTTTTGATGTACGGGGGCGCGTATAGATCTCTTGAGAAAGAAAAGATCAATTCATTCGTCAAAAATTAGTTTCAAAATAATTTAAATTTGGAGCTCTGTTCAACATTTTATGATTTTACAAGCAATAAATCTCTCCCTGGTCTCTTTCTCAGTGGGATTGTTTCGACCTGTATGGTCGATTATTTGAGATAAGGACTAGTATCCCCATTTCAGTAGTGTTGATACCCCCCCCCCCACCATCTATGATTTGCGGTGTCAGATGGTCATGTCATGCGAAATAATAATATATATATAAAAATCTCATCAGAATAATTGCCATGGGAAAAGCCACGTTGGTGAGAAAGTGACTTAAGTCGAGATGTCAGGTCAGGACCGATTACATTGCAGACCCTTATTTGAATTTTGCCAAGAATATCGAAATGTATAGTAGAAGCTTCAGGCGAGATATGACAACAATATTTAATGTACGAACAAATAGTAGATTTATAAATATGCAATGTGGATTCTGAATAGAAGAAATTGTCTAGCACAGCACAGAACCGACATTTCTATTATCAAATGTAGCAATTAATTTAATAGAATAACATCACGATATGTGAGTGTAAAAAGCGATCCCTAGAAGGCGCAAAATATTCCTTTCCTGAACTTAGCAACAGCCATACCTGATGGCAGGAAGAAAAGGTGATCTATAGCGATTAAATTAAAGCAGCTTTGTTTTGGAGGTGTTCAATTGAAAAGCTATTCTTTGTCTCAGTTAACTACTAATTGAAGGTTCTTTTCGAGAGCAGTTGCAAGTTTTACTTAGTAGCAAGTCTGACGAATCCAACAAAGACAAGAGTAATTATGGCATCTGGAAAGGTCGTTAATGAGGAAACAGCGTAAGTCCAAGGATATGGACCCTTGAGAACTATTGTATTAATATGAAATGATTCAGAAGCGTGTCCATTCAGCATGGCTTTTATTACGCGATCTGTTGAGAATGATTGGATGAGGCCAAGTATTCGACCAGACACACCGTAGACTGTGGAGAAAGCCACTATGTCAAACCCTGTCTAAGGACGCAACCCGAGCTTCACCGTTTTTCTCTACGGTTTGATAGACAAATTCAATTATGTCCGTCAACAGATCGGCGGTAACCAGGTCGGTGTTGATTAGTCTTTTATTTTTTTAAAAAGAAGACTAATAGGGGCGATAATTTAAGGAATCGGATGTTTCTTAAATACATGAACTTTATGAAGGATTCCAATAAAATGAAAAGCAAGAAGTCGCGAGGCATTTAAAGTTTGGAGTGAAGAGGGAGCAGATTTACTTAGGTCACCGTCGAAACCACAAGCCTTGTGGTGATCTAGTTTATAAACCATGGACGGAGTTACGTGTATATCACTCAGTAGAGACTGTTTTAGGGAAAATTCAGGCAAATATCCCGGACTAGCAGTATAGCCCGGCGTTGCTCGGGTGTAATGAAAGCTTTAAAACTAATCCATGGTCCTCGAGCTCAGACTCAGCCTAAAGAATATTGGTGAGAATCGGATAAAAATTGTGGATTTGTATTAAGGACACACACACACACACACACACACACACACACACACACACACACACACAAACATCTTGCCTTATATATATATATATATTTATTGATTTTCTGCACTATTGTAAGAACTGCAACCTTGAAACTTCTGAATATCGTTTCTTATGTCTTTGTCTATGAGTGTATCAAATTTGATTAAAATCGAACCACTCCTTCTATAACCCGATTTTTTCGATTATCGGTTTTCGATATTTATCGGGATACCTCAACATAAAACCTAGCTAAGAATACTCGCAGACGCTTATAGTACAACTGTGTAAATTTTCAAGAAAATCGGTTCCGTTTCGGAGTCTATAGGTAACGGAGACACACACACGCGCACACACACACACACCCACACACACACACACACACACACACACACACACAAAGTTCCACTTATAAATAAGTTTAGGTATATTATTGGTTTTATTCGCAAAACGAATAATTCACATAAACATGAAAAATTTCAATGAGCTCCAAAAATCTTTATATGAAAACACTTGAAATATACATATGTGTACTCATATGAAAAATGTTTACAAGGGACTTGCTATCTGAAATAAAATATAAAGTTTAGTCCTTATGATTTTCACGAGCTTGAATATGTACGACTTTCTACTTTGGCTGTCCGGTAAGAAAGAGGGTGACTGACTTTCCCACCTAACGATATCTCGTAAGATCAAGTGACAGTTTCCTACTGTCGTGAATATTTTATTTTTACAGCGTTAGTCAAAGGAAGACAACTTTTCGTCTTTCGCAACAAGTTCTAAAGTAAATTTGTTGCATGTAAGACATTTGATCGCCCGGTTCACACTCCACCCACGTCTATTGAACAGCTGAAGAGGCTCATCCCTTGTTTCCTGTTTAGGATGTGGTTTCCGGTTTTTCACTTTTCCAGTCTTTTCACTCTTACGTAGCCTCCTGCGCATCAGTGGTGTTATCGCCTTGCTTGAGGTGATGTGAAAAAAGCAAAAAAAAAAGTACACTTAATATTTGAATGTCTTTTGTTTTTTCAATTTTATTTTTCTTTCCCTTTCTCCTCAGAACAACCTTTAAACAAAATCAGTTATTCTGTTCGTCAAATCTTTTTTTGAAAAGATTAACTAAAAAGTGAAATATTTAAAAATAGTTTTGTTTTGATATGTAGAGGGACCCTCTGCAGGGGGTGGTGACGTAATGAATTGGCTCGAGTGCCCCGATTCCGTTGAGGTCCCGAGAGGCCCACTAACATGGAAATAACTTCGTGATTTGACAAGACTAAGAGGAACAAAATAGGCAATAGAACGAGAATATTTAAGATAAATACAAATTTTATTCACAATAACGACCAGAGTCGTTGTAGCATGTGACTACGGCGAAGGGGTTAACTTTCAAGTTAACCCCTTCGCCGTAGTCACATGCTAGTCACATAGTCACCAATGTCTCGATGCTGGCTTCGAGTCGTAGGTAGTCAAGTCCGATGCTGGTGTTGCGTAGATGCCGGTTGCGTCTATTTATGAACCTTCCGTCCGTTATAACATAATTGTAGTGTACGGAGTAGCAAGGGCTACGATAAATATTTGTCTGGCATTTTTTCGTTATTGTATTATACTGGTTCAAAACTGTTGAATTAGGCAAATGGCAATTGAAAAAAACAGCAATTTATGATAGTGCAAAAAAAGTAAATCGTTTAAGTTATTTTTTTTCTTAGCGAAACGAATTCAAAGCAAAATTTAACTTGAAAATCTCTTCTGGGTATAACACAATGGCGATATCAACTTTATATAACCAGTTTACTGGTGCAGTGGATATCGACTCGGAACGACAAATCAGGTTGCCGAGTTCAAATTCCAGTGGAATTCATGGCATTCACTTACGCTCAAATACCCTTGGGAAAGGTATTAATCCATCACTTCCTTCCAGGACAGATTGAGTTCTATAGCCTTGGTTGGCAACCAGTCTACCGCAGAAAGCAATGGCAACCTATTGTGGAATAATCTTCTGCCCAGTCAGTCATGTCTCTTTCGGGACATGATCGCCCAAGCATGTATCACGTATGGCATTTAACTGTCTAGTCGTCGTAGTGTTTTGAGTAAAAGTGGCCTTTAAGCCAAGTGGAGCACCATTGAGAATTGGTACACTAAAATTATTTCGCATCATTATCACAGGAGTGCCGAATGATTTCCAGGGTAGAGGTTAGGTCTCCTCCTCCTCCTCCTTTGGTGACGGGCCTGTTTATAACCGTTCAACCTATCCACTTTCTTGAATGCAAAGAGGGTAAATAAGTTTGACAAAGACTCTGAAGACAATATGCAATTCTTCTTAACGGTTTACTTTTCTTATCGCATGCCCCACATTTTTGGAAGAGCAAGACATTATTGATGAAATTCAGAATTCTTAACATATCACTAGTTGTACTTTTGTTTTAGAACGGTGGATTGTCTTTAAGCTGAATTCACTGGGACTACGAATTTTGGTTCTTAATCTGTTGTCCCCTTTAAATTGATCTAAACTTATTTATAAATGGAACTTTGTGTGTGTGTCCGTTACCTATAGACTCCGAAACGGCTGAACCGATTTTCTTGAAAATTTACACAGTTGTACTATAAGCGTCTGCGAGTGTTCTTAGCTAGGTTTTGTGTCGCGGTATCCCGATAAATATTGAAAATCGAAAAAATCGGGTTATAGAAGGAGTGGTTCGATTTTAATCAAATTTGATACACTCATAGACAAAGACATAAGAAACGATATTCAAAAGTTTCAAGGTTGCAGTTCTTACAATAGTGCAGAAAATCGATTATATATATATATATAAAGGCAAGATGTTTTTGTGTGTCTGTTTATCTGCCTGTATGTCTGTATATTTTTCAGCCTTTTTTATTTTAGTTTTTGCTTCGGGTTTGGCTCTAAGTAGGTATAATTGTAGGTCTTAGTCTCAGCCATGATACCATTTTCTCAGAACTTATTTTGCCTTCAAAATTCAGTTTACGACGAAAAAAAACTTATTTGATATTGATACCAGAAAATGAAAATTTAACTTACATCCATTCATTTTTCTTTCAGTCTACAGTTTCGCTTTAACTGGAAACAACTATTGCTTTTTAGTCTTTCGTGCTAACGTCCAAAGAGTCTGAGCTCCAGGACCATGGATTAGTTTTAAAGCTTTCATTACACCCCAGCAACGCCGGGTTATACTGCTAGTATATATATATATATATATATATATATAGAAAGGACAACATATGAAATCTTTTATTCTTTTCTCGCACATGTAGTTTTACTAAGTGATTGTTCCTTCTGACTGTTGCCCTGTTTAACGGGAATCCTGTAAATATGTTAAATAGAAGATTTCATTCTTAATTATGGAAACGTTTAACCTCGTCAATATTATTCTTAATGCAAAGGTTAATACAATTTTGAAGTTCAGTTTTATAAATCTGTCGCTCGTCCGTATATCGATTATTGCTGCCACATCTGGTCTGGTGCTTTTATGTATCTAGAGATTCTTGAATCCAAAGAATTTGCAATGTTGTCGGTACTGACCTGGCATCTTAGCTTCAGTCACATTCTCACTAATGTAATTTCCTTGTACCTTTTCTAGAAATATTTTCATGCTTATCGTTCTGGTGTGCTTTCCTCTTTGGCAACAGATCTCATCATTTTGCTATGGAAATTGTGTAAGCGTGAGTTTTATGTTAATGGTTTCTCTCGAACTTCTCGCGCGTGGAACTTTCCTCCGGCATCTTACTTTCCTGTCAATTATGATCTTCAAAAAGTTGGATTCAACGCCATCTTCTGTCTTCATGAATCCTGACCTTTTTTTTAGGATTATCTCTCTCAATGTTTTCTCAATTCCCCCCCCCCTCCCCAATCTTCACGCTTTACTTGGCGGGTGGGGGGAACAATTGAAGAAGGAGTTCTAAAAATGAGCAACTTTATCTCTGCAATTTTTTATATTGAGGTTTTCTCAAGGAAATCGATATTTGTTTTTTGTTATGTAATTTTAATTAATATTCCCTTTTTTTCTATTAGTCTACATAGTTAAAAATTTTAAAAATTAAAAAGAATTTTACTTCTGACATAAACGATGTCACCCAATATGATGTACGCAAACAAATGAGGATTGTCGACATTGCCTTCGCTAATTATGTGAAATCAAAGAAAGAAAAATAGCTAACGGGAGTAGTTGAACATTGGAAGAAGATGAGTCGAATCACAAAAATTCGGCGACAGTTGCGTGTCGTGAAAGAAAACCTAGTACAGGATATCAGAGAAAACCGGATATAAGATAACTTTCATCCGGTCCCGACAACTCTCTTATATCAGGGTTACACTGATATAGGCAAAGACGATGAAAAGTGCTTTATCATCGTTTCCCTTAATGTTCCAGTCGTCGGCTTAATCTCGTCTTGTTTCATCTTTATTACTGTTCAGTTATTGCTCGCACTGATTCTGCCGACAGAATTCTCAATTACTATGTCACTAAATTCACGAGCCAACGCTTTAACCAAATAGACTATTGTCTCATGGGACAATCCTGAGTCTAGAATTTGGAAAGAAAATTAGTTTTATTGTTCTACTTTGATTCAGTAGAAACAAGGCAACCAATAACTGAGTAGTATTAAATAAGAACACGAACAACCTATCCTCAGATTAAAGAAAGGGTTCAGTTCGAAATTTACTGAAGGTTATTCTCATCGACAAGCACGTGAAGGCCGGAGTGTACAACGGCCGAAACGTTGTGAGAAGAAAAATGAAGATATTTGTAAATAGGAGGCATTAATTTTGGAGAATCCCTCTCAAATATTAGATGAGAGAGAAGGTCATCGAAAGCCATTTTTTGCTGTTTAGATATAAACAGGCAATGAACAAAAGCCCATAAAGAAAATTGAAAAAATAAAACTTGGGACTAAATCTTTCTATGGACAGAAAAGAAAAATAAGATACAGTTAAAAGCCTTAATGCATTGCTTTATTTATTTATTTATTTATTTTGTTTTTTTTTGCGTATAAAACTCGTTCATGAATGAGTAAGAAAGCGAGGCAAAGAGTGAGAGAGTAGAGGCACAAGAATGGATAAGCTTAAGCTGTAAACACCTTTGAAATTTTCCAGCTCGGAAAGAATAAATATTTTGATAGAATTAAGAAAACAAACGTTTCTTTTTAAATGAAATGTTATTTTAAACATTAAGAATGTCTTTCTTCTACAGCAAATGGCACCGTTGAAAGACAGTTCAAAGCTTCATTTGAGATAATTCTTTCATATTTCGTAAACATTGTGGAAGTATATATTTACTTGACAATGTTTTAGCCTTTAGGATCTGTTCATAAGGCATCAGGATTCAAGACATTTCCTGTTCCTAAGTAAATAAATAAAAAAAAAAAAAAAAAAAGCAAAAAAAACAGCATCGGACAACAACGCTAAAGGATAAAATCCCAGTTAAAATACAAAAGAAAAAAATTAGTAACAATATATTTTTCTCTTGTTATATTATGTAAAGAATATTGTTTACTTGGATTCATATCCTACTCATACAATTTTAAATTTCTTAGACGTCTAAAATTATTTCATCTTTTGGATTAAAAAGAAAAAAAAATTCAATAAATAAATATGAATTAGAAAATGATTTAATAATTGCAAATGCAATAATGCAAATGCTTAGTGGAAAATTGATTGCAATTTTCCACTAAGTTTTCAATTTAGAATAAAATTTGAATATCTTTTTTGTTTCTACACAAGAAATGCAATACGATTTTTTTTTAATTAAGCAAGCAGATCCAATTTGTGGTCAATTTCGTGGGAGAGTGAAAAAAACAATTATTTTACGTATATTATACAAAATTTAAATCTGAAGAAAAAGCTGTATTAACGTCAATGTCCTACCTTTTCTCGTATGAGTAGAATTTATTAATTTCTTAACCTATAACCTCGTGTTAAAAACATCCAACGGAGAATCTGTAATGTGATCGATACCGACTTGGCAGTTCGACTGCAGTCGCTCTCTCACCGGCCTGACGGGGCTTCCATGTGCCTCTTCTTCTATAAATACTTTCACGGCTTCTGCTCCAATGAACTTAGATCACTGGTGCTCCCCAGGTACGAATTTACACGAGCTACTAGATTAGCAACTAGGTCCCACACTTTTACAGTGAAACCGATAAAATGTAACCGCAATTTCTACTCTAACAGCTTCTTTTCACGCATTTCCCGCCTCTGGAATTCCTCTTATATATACTTACTTCCCCGACAGCTACAATCTCCAGGAATTTAAATGTAAGGTCAATAGACATCTCCAATCTCACTAACTCGCATCCATTCTCACAAGCTTTTTTCCCATCTACTCTACCCCCATTCTCGCTATTCTCATCCGTCTATTACCCTCCTCCTGACATTTCCTATAACTAACCCCTCTTTCTCATCACTTTTCCCTATGTAACCTCCTGCGCAACAGTGGAAGTAGAATGCCTTGCTTGGGATGAAATAATTAAAAAAAGAGCTGGAGTCGTCGTTTTAAATAGCCTCATCGGGTCGAGACGCTCGCATGTTATGTCACCAAATCTGTTCAGCTCTGTACTGTCAGCTGGATACAAACGCTTGAAGAAGTCAAATCTGCAGATCTTGGCAAAGACCATCCGTCTTCAAACCTTATGAATTGGTTCTACAGAATCATGGACTGTACCAGAGAACAGAAATCACCTCACTTGAGGACTTTCAGCAACAGATCCTAAATTGGGTAGAAAATGTATTGTAACTCAGATAAAATAACGACATAATGTTGTCGCTCCACACACACCTTCAAATAAAAGCTTAAGAAGGAAGCCCAATCCTGTCAATATTGGAAAAAGCGGACTTTAGAAATCTATTTTCCTGAAAAAATTGTTTTAAGAGAAAGATTTTATATATTTCAACCGAAAGCAACATTGCCTTCGCAGTCAATGAATGCCAAATGTTTCCTTATAAGGAAGCCGCTAATATTTCCAATCAAAGATGTTTTAATTCATTTAAACAAAACCAACTGATTGTGAGCTTAAAAAAAAACATTAAAAAATCCCAGATTTTGATCAAGAAAACTTAGTTCGTAAGTAAAAAGGTGCATTATTATTTCTTTTCATCATATAAGGCCAAGTATTGACGAAACTGGTATAGACGATAAAAATATAGGACGTTGCTGTTGAATAGTTTTCATGTTTACATTTCGTATAAATATGCGTGAAATGCCCCACTCAAAAAAAAAAAAACAAAAAAAACTCAAAATGGAAATGAGTGTTTTGTGTATTTCTTGGGTCACCAGACCGCTATTTAGTTAAAGTTCAAAGTAGGACAAAATTAAAAACATCGTTTCACTGGCCGCATATTATAACACACTTTTAAACTTTAACATTTTTACGCATCAAATATTTTTTTCCATAAAAATATCGAAAAAAAAAAGTTAACATTTGCAAATGCTGCTAAAAATCATTTTTCTCATATTTTCACTTTTAATGTGTTTGCCTATTTTTTTTATCTAAGAGTAATATGAATTTTTTAACACGTACATTTTAAAAATAATTCTGAAAGATCAAATTTTTAAAAAATCGTGAATTCATTTTTTTTTTTTAAATGAAAATAAAATGGAACAATAGCGTTGGCGCGTTTATCGTACAATAAAACTCATTGAAATATTTTCACCGCTAAAGTTGTTTTTTTTTCTGTTTGAAATGAAGAAAAGGGGGCGTAGTTGCGTATAATGACGTGGAGACACGTGAGTATATTTTAACACAAAATAAGGAATTTATTTACAAATTTACACAGTTGTAATTATCAGTAGCTTATTTCTAGACAAATAATCACACATTAAAAGTTGTAGATTTGATAAAAAAATGTTCATATTAAAATATCAGGAACTAAGTACATTTCCAGAATTCGTTTTCACGCAAAAAGTTGAATTTGATAAAAACAAGGTATTCAAAATGATTAAAACATATTGCAAGAGTTCTGTTAAATTTCATACAAAGTTTAAAAAATGATTAAAACAGATTGAAAGAGTTAATTTTTCACATTAAAATATTACAGCGGAATTCAATATAAAATATGTATTTTTAGGTAGAAAGTCTTAGCAATCATCGGTTGACATTAAATGTTAATAATATATTAGCGCGAAAAGAACATCTGTGAAGCGTAGTCTCTGCTTTCTTTCTCTCCCGTCTCTGACGCCGACTGACTTTCTTGCCGGGTTCCTTTCTTTAAATTATAACAGAATTGGCTCAAACGCCTCGGCGGAAAAATTACGTTTCGTGCAGAAATATTTTTTAGAAATAAATTAGCCAATCAGATTGCGAGGTTTAGAAAAATTAAGAAAGCTGGCTGGAGCTCAGTCAGTGGATCAATCAGTACATTTCGTAATTTTGAATTTCTACTAAAACTATCTTCTCAGATGGAGAATTTTTTTTTTCATGTATTCCGTACATTTTCAGTTTTTTTTTTCATGCTTCTTACTTGAAAAAGATGTGAAAATTCAATTTTTTAGCGAAATTTATTGCAAGCACGTTTAAGCAGAGAAAAGGAAAAATACTTTAAAAAATCGAAATAAAACACGGTATATAAAAAATTGATGCATTCAGTCAGACAGTTATGTGCCATATGTGATACACGCTTGGGCGATCATGTTTCGAAAGAGACATGACTGACTGGGCAGAAGATTATCCCGCAGTAGGTTGCCATTGCTTTCTGCGGTAGACTGATTGCCAACCAAGGCTATAGAAGCCAATCTGTCCTGCTCTTTAACCCATAACTGGAAGGAATAGACGGATTAATACCTTTCCCAAGGGTATTTGAGCATAAGTGAATACAATGGATTCAGCTGGAATTCGAACTCGGCTCCCCGGTTTCTCGTTCCGAGCCGATATCCACTGTATCACAACGCATTTTCCCTTATTTATATTGTTTTGGACTGTTGTCCCCCATCGTTGTTACTATATTCACGACGCTTCGGCCGTAGTACACCCTGATCTTCTTCGGATGATTGGAATTTTGAAATGAACCCATTATTTTAGGTACTTCCACTAAATCGTAAAAAAGAAAAAAACAAAAAAGAGCAAACAGTATGGATGATAAAAGGGCCCTAAACTTAATAAAAACGAACTTTTTCCATCAAAATGTTTATATTATTATTAAGAGGAACGGTCAAAATATTTATTCATTATTTTCAAAAAAAAAAAAAAAAAAAAATTAAATTCCTTCTAACACGTTGGAAATTTTGGTAAAAATCTTGTTTTGATTTTATTTAGCAGGTAACCAAATCATTACAAGAGTTTACAACGAAAAACGTAATATTACATAACTCAGTTTTTTCCCCAATGACAAATACATTAATTTGGAAATTCTTGCAAAAACCAAATAATTGTTGGATTTTAATGAAACTTTCAGGACTTATTCACAAATGAATAAAATTATTTTGAAACTATTTTTAAAAATTTTGTTAAAAATATTTTTCTTTTATATTTTTTACACCCACTCCATGTAAATTCATGAAATTTTAAGAAATTAAATTTTGTTGCGAAAATTGGTTTTATTAGTTAAATGTAGGACTCATTGAGGAATGTAAATCATCTATTTTATGAAAAAAATTGCCTTTATTTCTGAAAACCTGCTCCCAATAATAAGATAAAAAATGTTCCTAACCACACAGATCACATGCCCAAACGAAATCAAATGCACTAATTGCAAAAAAAACAAAAACAAACAACAATGAACATATACCATCAAATGGTTGACTGCTTGGGAATACCAGGTGCTGTAAGCGTTTAGTGATGGATGTGCATTGTGGTGCAGTGGATATTGGCTTGGAAAGAGAAATCGGTGAGCCAAGTCCGAATTCCAGTTGAATACCCTACATTCACTTAAGCACTGGTACCCCTGGGAAAGGTATTAATCCGTCCCTTCCCTCCAGTTATGGGTTAAATAACAGGACAGGACTTGGGGACCCTGCCCTTAAAAACAAATCCCAATGAATTTTGATACTCGAAAAGAAAAAAGTATTACTAGACACAAAACTTACATAAAAACAACAATAAACTTGTTGAAAGAAAAAGGTATTACCAGCAATAAATAAAGTTTAGTTGGCAATAAATGACCAGTGGAGGTTGATATGCCATAAAAACAAATCAACCAACCAACATATGCCATCAGGCAACATCCAGGGACTTGGGGGAGGGGGCAAGAGATATATTAAAAATTATATACATCAAAATATTCCCTACACAGAAACAAGGAAAAGCATCAAGACAAATCCAATACACCATCATTTGCAAAAATTAACCAAGCAACATATATATATATTCATAGCATATATATTTATAGTAGCGGAGTTCTAATCTATTCTTGTCCTCTTTTCTACTCTCAAGCTGTTGGAAAATGAGGTTAATTTCAAAACACAAATAGTTAATACTAATGTCAATACTATCAGAACAGTGATTTGTCTGCTCTGATTTTTTCCCTCTACAATAATTCATTTTCATACTGCACCACTATCATATACACAACTTAGGAATTTATGTTACTTCACTAAATTAAACAGAATAACTTTTCATTCATAGTAGCAGAGTTCTAATCTATTCTTGTCCTCTTTTCCACTCTCAAGCTGTTGGAAAATGAAAATCTAATATCAACCAAATTGAAACACAAGAATTAACATTTTCAATTCACGAATTAAAAAAC
Organism: Ascarosepion bandense; assembly: GCA_037127315.1. Classification (NCBI taxonomy): domain Eukaryota; kingdom Metazoa; phylum Mollusca; class Cephalopoda; order Sepiida; family Sepiidae; genus Ascarosepion; species Ascarosepion bandense. The sequence goes on along the minus strand of JBBBDQ010001236.1, from coordinate 3,062,980 downwards.
ATTGAAAACATTAAAATCAATTGTAAACTTCGAAACAACCCATACCACAGAACCAAAACTCTCCAATGTAAATCCTACACAAATTCACTGACAACAATCTCTCAACGTCTAAACATTCAAAACTTCTCAAATGAAAAACTGCACAAACAGAAAAATGACAGAACAAAAACCAATCAAAACCTCAAAACAAAACAAAATCAAAATCTAACAAACAAGAGAATTAAAAGATAATAAACAGGATGACAATCCACACAAAGATAATAAAAAGAAAAAAACTGAAAAGAACCCAAATACTCGACAAAGAACAAGTTCACAAACAAGGAAAACAAATGATATGGAAACAGATAACCAAAAGTGTAGTCATCCTTAAGATCCACTCATTAAGACTCAAATGGACAAACAAAACACAAGGATCATACAATGGAACCGTAGAGATAAATCAAACAACTCCTTACAGATTACAATCTAAATGTAGTATGCTTTTCTCAAAAACAAAACAAAAAAAACTGACATCTTGTGGTGGATAGATAAGAAGTAGTAGTAGTAGTAGTAGTAAAGCATATTCAAATATACCCTTTCCTCTTTACTAATAGAGTGACAGAGAAACTCTCTCTCTTTTTCTCTCAACACATACATCTTTTCACATTTTCAATTCTTCCATATTTCTGGTAACCTAGATATTAACCTGAACATAGCTTATGTGGTCAACTGACATGCAAAAATTAACCAATGACTAACACTCCCAGCAAAATCAAATTGGAAGTGTGTAGGCGTTAAGATATCAAAAAAAGTGAAAACGTGCATAGCTCTCTTTAGTTGGTCTATGTTTGCACACACATGCATGCAGTGGTGATTGTGAAACTCTGAAAATGAGGAGCCAATTAGGCGCAAAGATTTTTCTGAGAAGGAGGGGAGAACTCAAGCAGCATTTTCATTCATAGTAGTGGAGTTCTAATCTATTCTTGTCCTCTTTTCCACTCTGAAGCTGTTAGGAAACGGGGTTAATTTCAAAACGCAATCAAATAGTTAATACAAATGTCAATACTAGCAGAACAGTGATCTGTCTGCTCTGATTTTTTTTCCTCTACAAAACTTTTTTGAAGCACAAAAATAAATGAGAAAAAAAAAATGCAAAATAAAATACAAGAAAATCAATCAAAATACTGTGAGTACCACAGCTGTACAAAAATTAGCTAAAAAAATTAATTTGTTTTTGGCAAAGTCTGACCATACGATCAAGAAGCTACTTTGAAATAAGAAAATAATTCAAATAATATCATTTCTCCATGACCCTAAATGAAAAAGAAAATGCAGATGGAAAGTACTGAAGATCACATCTTATGAAAATGATCAGTCTCAGATTTTGATAAGGTTTTTGAAGTTTTTAAAAGTGTGTGTCAAGGAGTAAATTGGGTGGGAGCAGCCTCTTCTGTACCCCCCCCCCCCCCCGTAGAATCACCACTGCATGCATGAGGCGTTCATGGCAGCTGTCAGAGATTCAATTGACACACCAGCCAGCCAAAAGAAGACTAACTCCATGCAAACCAGAGATGCGCTCAAATAATTTTTACAAAAAGAATATGCAGAAAACCAAGGAATGAATTCAAGGGTGCAATCCACACACTCAAATACCCAGAATATAATATAACCTTGCACAAGCATCAACCTGATACTACATTCCACCTAACACACACATGGATGAACAAATATGCTATATTTGCAGGGATATACATCATTGTTTGATCCGGCAGTATATAACATATATTCATAGCAAATTTATATATATATATATATATATATATATATATATATATATATATATATAGTCTAGAATATTTGGTTGAAGAGACAGACTGGTTAATGACTGCTGACAGCTCCTTTGTATGTTTGAACTCTCTCTGTCACAGTTGAAGAATAAAAATATAAGACTATATTATAATATAGTAAATAATAGTAAAATAATATAATAAATCAGAATTAAATAAAATAAATAAATTGTATATCTACTTCAATTAAACAACCTGAAGTTATTCCACATTTAAAAGCTAAAGTTTCTTTGAATTCCCTAAATCAATATCAGCAGTGAACTACAGGAAACTCAAACCAGAAATAAACTGCTTCTATCCCAGTGAAAGAATGAGATTTGTGATAGACCTAGAGTTACTGGGATCAGTTTCACAAAGACATGATTCTTGGTCCCAGTTCACCCACTGGGTGTGTGGTGTTCATGTCAGCTGTCGGAGATTCAAACAACACACCAATCAACCAAAAAGCACAAATAAAAATGGTGGTATAGTTAATAAAACCTGGCCTTTACTCATTTATTATCTCAACCTCATCTAAATCATACGTGACCCCAACATGACCTGAACACACAGCCTTAAAACTTATCACAAATATATTAACAGCAGTGAATAGGCTAAGTTGAGGTATTTTAATATTGGCTAAAAAACCAATACCTGATGAATAACAACAATTAAGCTCAAACCTTCAAATCATAGTAGCAAAAGCTTCAATTCATCAAACAATAATCATATGTTCAATTTATATTCCTCCAAAACAGACTGAAATAGACACATACCTACATCAAGGTACCGAGCTTACGGCCATATCACATTGAATACACTGTTTCTCACTCGATCATCAAAGTTAAGCAATGTTGAGCCTGGTCAGTACTTAGACGTGTGACTGCTTGGGAATACCAGGTGCTGTAAACATTTAGTGACCGATGTGCGTTGTGGTGCAGTAGATATTGGCTCGGAAAGAGAAATCGGTGAGCTGAGTTTAAATTCCAGTTGAATACCTTGCGTTCACTTAAGAACTGGTACCCTTGGGAAAGGTATTAATCTGTCACTTCCCTCCAGGTATGGGTTAAATAAATTGTTGTTTTTATATAAATAAAATAAAAAGGTATTACCAGCAATAAATAAATAAAATTTAGTTGGCAATAAATGACCCACCGAGGTTGATATGACATAAAAACAACCAACCAACATCAAGATACCAGATCAACATCAGCTATCGACCTAACCAGATGCTCTAACCAGTTTTTATGGACTTTCCATAGAAATTTCATGATGATCAATGTGGTGGTTACTATTAATCTACTTTCCTAAATATAAACAAGCCTATGCCAAAAGAAAGGAATCCAAAGTAGCAACTACGCAAAGCTAACTGGTTAAAATTCAATGAACTCTGCTCATCTCAAATCAAACAAGATAATAAAATGGATTCCATTTCTCTAAAACAGAGGCTCTTTGTATGCATTTCTACAGAAAATAGCCTACTGTTTTGATCCTGAATTAAAATTAAATGGACATTTAATCCCAAAAGTTCAACAAATTAAATATCTATGAATTATACTAGATAGCAAACTTAACTTCAAAGTACGCATTGTTTACCTTAAACAAAAATGTCAAAAATGGCTTTGCAGCTTCTAAAAGTAATATCAAAACTGAACTGGTGCTCCAACCAAAAAGTAATGCTCAAAATATATAGATTACACATTAGATCAAAATTAAATTAAATTCATTATTTACAGTGCCACACATAAATCCTATCTTAAAAAAAACTACAAACCATACAAATTCAAGCACTGAGATTAAGTCTCAGAGCCTTTGAAACCTCACCTATGCAAAGTCTATATAGCAGCTGATGAATCCCCTATATCTCTGAGACTGGAAAAATTATCTCTCCAATATGCATTACAATACAACACTAATAACTTATACCAAAAAACATTTTAACCTCAATATATCCAGATCTGTAGAAATAAACCAACAGCTATCCCTTATTCCTTCATTTGGATTTTGAATTAATGCAGCGCTGAAACAAATATAGATGATAACTTAACACCAGTCAGAATAAAATGGACAATCTCCAAACCTTACATCGACCTAATAATCAGTCAGTCAGTTAAGTGCCATATGTGATACACACTTTGGGCAATCATGTTTCTTTTGAGATATTACTGACTGGGCAGAAGATTATCCCACAGTAGGTTGCCATTACTTCCTGCGGTAGACTGGTTACCAGCCAAGTTTATAGAACCTAATCTGTCCTGTTATTTAACCCATGAGTGGAGGGAAGTGATGGAATAATACCTTTGCCAAGAATATTTGTGTGCAAGTGAATGCAAGGAATTCAACTGGAATTCAAACTTGGCTCCCTGATTTGTCGTTCCAAGCCAATATCCATTGCACCACAATGCACGTCCTAATAATACCTAATGGTACTGACGTACACAAAAAAAAAAAGAAATTACGAAAGTATGTACAGAGAATTAAAACACATATCGTGATTATAAACCATTCTACACAGATGGCTAAAAATCCCAAGATAGAATTGTCATAGCAGCCACAGACAAATTCATAAATAAATCAGGTGACCAAATAATACATCCATCTACAGCTGAACTAAAAGTCATTAAAGTGATAGAAAATTCAAAAGATAAAAAGCTAATAATATTCTCAGTCTCCCTGTCTAGTTTAACATCAATTAAAGAAAAGAATGTTGTTGTAAATGATCCATTTCTCATCTCCTATCACAATTTGCTTAAAAAAATGATGCAATTGCACTGTTTTTATACAACAAATCACAGATAGAAATGCAATCCAAAAGATTCTTTTCATGTGGTACCCATATATATATATATATATATATATATATGTGTGTGTGTGTGTGTCAGGTTAAATAAATTGCAAACATTGTGTCTGCTTATTTTTAAGAAAATCCATTCATAATCACAAGTAATATTTTGCATATTATAATTGAAAGATATCAGAAATGAGCTGTAATGTTGACAGTTATTATCATTCATTTCTCAATGTACCCAAGTACTTTCAATCTCCTGAGATCATTTTCATGAGTGTGAGTTATGGTAACAAAAAATAACCGCAAAACTGTGTTGCTAAAACTTACTGTAAAATTTTTTTCTGCTTTAAATATAACGGTTGACAAATTGCTTAGCATTCATTAGAACGTGAAAATTATCCAAAATTGAATTTTTGTAATATGTCATAATGTCATGGCCAAGCATGTGTTAAAGCATGAAAAACTGTTCTTTTTACAAACATTTTAAAACATTACTACAATATTCATAGCTGATTCTATGAATTGACAGCTCAAGTTTCTTAATGAATATTGCCTTGAGAATCTCTTGTTTGCTTTTATTTTGTGGTTATTTATTGTTACTATAACTCATACCCTTGAAGATGATCTTGAAAGGAGATTGAAAGTACTTAGGTACATTGAGAAATGAATGATAATAACATCTGTCAATGTTACAGCTTATTTTTGACATCTTTCAATCATAATATGCAAAAAATTATCTGTGAGTATGAATGGATTTTATTAAAAAATAAGCAGACACAATCTGCTATTTAATCTGACATGTATAAAAGAAACTTTGCTGGCTAAATACACTATATTGTCATCCGCAGACAGATCTGTTTCACTGTATCACAGCTCATCAGTATGGTTAGACAGCTGATTGCTTTTTACCAAGGATTGAAACCTGACTGAATTGGCATCAGTCGGTGATTCTACCACTGAGCTACAGGTACTCAGTAGAAGGAAGCAGACTTTTTTAGCGTGTATATTATCATTATACGCACCCAATAGCTGAGAGTGTTCTAATTCATTACTGAATGAATGATGCGTAGATGCTGTTTTTCAAAGTCTACCATTCTTCCAGAGTGCTCAATCAGGGTGTGAAAGCATAATATGTATAACTACTAGTTTTAACACATTTCTTTTCTTTTTTTCCTTGAAAAATATTTACTTAGCCTCATATTCTAATAACGTTTTTGAATATAAGAGTTTTCATAAAACCTGAACTGTGCCCCTACCACATGAAAAAAACAAAACAAAAAAAAAACTCTCTCTGAAACCCGGCCCCATCAGTAATAATATCAAATATGCTATATTTATAAGTAAAAGCACTCAATATCAGGGATAGATCATATGCAGATACAAAAACGGATACTGTGGTCACTACTGAGTGGTGATAAGCTTCTTGCTTGAACCAAAACCACTGAGATAAATGTTTAGTCCCTTCAACTCGATCTTCAGAATTAAATAAATCTAACATAAAAGCTTCATGAAAGATTTTTCATTTTTAAAATTCATTTTAAACTTCAAGTATTGTTCTTTATTTTTGGTGGTATCTATCTATCTATCTATCTATCTATCTATCTATCTATACATAAATTCTTAACCAGACAAAACTTAATAATAGCAAGACATATAGAGTTTTGATGACATTTTTGTTTAAAATGTAAAACTTACAACCAGTATCGTCCAGAACATTATCTGTTGTCTAGTTTTATATCTTAAATAAAAAATGTCATCAATCAAAACTCTCTATATTTCTTACTACTATATATATATATATATATATATATATATATATATATATACACACACACACACACACACAGAGTTCGTTGCTTATTTTCTTAATATTCAAGAATCAAATCTTTGAACGAAGAACCCCAAAAAATGTCAGGGGAAGTAACTCAGTTCATTATAAACTAAGATTTATCCAAGGGAAATAATTTCTCTGTGGTTAAATCAATGTTTGAATTCTTGGATTGCATATTTTACAAGCATCCTCATGTAAAGTATCACTCTTTCATTAAATACTCAAAATTATTTATTCCGTGGAAACAATTTGAACATTTAATTATTAAAACTTCTGAATCTGAATAATTTTCATTGCAGATATCATAACTTTGGGCAAAATTAAACTTAAAATATTAATAATAAAACATGATATTCCAGCTAAGAAGAAACCAATTTTAAGTAGATTTTAATCAGCTTATAATTTAAGTAAGCTAAGATTCAAACATCATTTAAAAATGATATAAAATTATCATGTTGCAAAATTTCACCTTTCAACTAAAAGACTTAGAAATCAAAATTATTTATGTGCTTAGTCATGTATTTAAACTTATACCTGTAGAGGAAATATATAAGATTCAAATGAAGAGAGAAAAGAATGTGTCCAAACTGTATATCCATACAAATCACACGCACACACACACACACACACACACTTTATAGCGTTTGTCAAGAAAAACTTAATAAATTTATATAATTTAAGATTTGGCAAAACAAATTAGGTTCGAATTATTGCAGATAGATTATTAGAACATATTCTTTGAATGAGTTTTGGACCAAATAAAGATCTTTTTTTAAAAAATGATTAATAAAATAAAATAATCCTTCTGAGTGGATACCAACTTAAAATTTAGTCAACTTATATACAGAAGAAAAACATTTGCACAGCATTTAAAACCTAATATCAAATAATTAATTCAAAAAGTTTTAGCTTATAAGAATGTATAATTATTAACTTATTAAAAATTGTGGCAATGTTTAACCTTCATTCCTAAAAACAATGGTTTTTAAAAAGGAGTTATTCCCTTGACACTGCTATTATTGTATATACTTTTGACTTTGTTTGCAATGTTTATATAAACTTTGGTAATGTTTGTTCTTTGTTGTTAATTCACAAGAATAAAAAAAAAAAGTATAAATCCACTTTCATGTGTTTTGGATTTTATTAAAATTCTAATCTTTATATTTTTGTGCTTGTTAAAATTTTACTAAAATCTAAGTATATGAAAGTGGATTTATACATTTTCTTTATTCTTGAAAAACAACAACAAAGATATTAACCCCTATTTATATTATTTACATTATTCGAACTATTGTCCTCATCTTTGTCATTTTTGTGACATTTCAGCTGTTATATGCTCCAGCCTTCTTCAGGTGCTAGGAATTTTTAACCGAATCATACAATGGCTGAAACATCGTAAAAATGACAACAAAGATGAGGACAATAGACCAAATAGTGTAAATACTACCTTGTAGAAGTAGGGTACACATTCTTTTCAGCCATCAGGGGTCACCAGTGTAGCTATAGGCAGATGGTTACTGTTTATTAAAGTGGCCTTATGTCATACATAACCAAACTCCCTACAGCTTACAGATTATTCATTATTATCAGGTTATCAGCAGGCTGGTTGGAGATTGGAATGTCTATTTGTGGAATAGTGGAAGAATGAAATATATATTTTGCATATTAAAATAGAAACTTATAAGAAAGATAACATGAATTGTAGCGGTTAATATTCAATGAAAAACAAGTAATGAGTTAAGAGTATCAAGAGTTATAGAAATGTTCGTAGTAGTAATTTGTTGGAAAGAGTTCATGTGCACATATGTATGTATGAGCGTTTGTTTGGTAGGAATGTTTTTGAATGGAGAAGTAGTAAAAGGAATCAGCACACAAGAAAGAAGGGGGACAAATGTCTGGGTCACTATGTATGTATGAGTGTTTGTTTGGTAGGAATGTCTTTGAATGGAGAAGAAGTAAAAGGAATCAGCACAGGAGAAAGAAGGAGAAAGAGAACAAGTGTGACGCAACCTTACATCAGGGTGTCATGGTTAAAGTTTCTCTCACATTTTAGTTGTCTCTCTCTCTCTCTCTCTCGCTGCTCCCATCTGACTGGCCTTCCTTTCACCTTTTTATATCCATTTAGTTTTTTTTGCACTGGATCCTTAAGTTTATTTAGTCTTGCAAATCGGTCAGAATATCAATTTAACATCTACTCGCGAAATCCAGTTCAAATTTTTTCTTTAAGCACATGGTCAATCCTTTTTTTTATTTGGCAAAACCTGGATTTCACAAATCAATGTGAATTTTTGTAAAAGTGAAGAAGGTTGCTTTTAATTCTTAATCTTCTATCTACCACAACCTCATCTCAGAAGTAGAGTCAAATATCCTATTTATATATTTTTTATTTACAATAATAATTTACAAGATTATAAAAAATATATAAATTAGCTAGAATGAAATAATTATTTGCCATTTTATAAAGAAAGAAATATGAAAATAATTTTTTAAATTTATAAAAATGTCTGTTAGCAAAAATAATTTAAATAAACCGATGATGTGTAGTCACTGTAATTCTAAATTCTGAAAAAATGTATTTTTCAGGCATTTTTTAATTTGCTTTCACTGCACAAATTCCCTAAAATTGGTTGGGAGCATCTCTTCATTTGAATTTAATCTCTTCCTTTAATTTTAGAGTTTAGATGAATAAAAAACTCTTCATAGTTTTTATAAAATGGTAACAAATATCACATTGTACTTTGTACACATATTCGTATAATTTTTATATCTAGCAGTAAGTGTCAAGTGAATAACTGTCTTTTCTGCGTGTACAGAGGTTAAACATTGGCAAAATTTTATACTCTTCAGTAACACACATTCAAATTGAACTGAACACCTTTTTGTCAAATATTTTTTAAAATCATGTCAACCCAAGAAAGGTTGGGACTGCCATTAGTATGTGGGATGGGGGTCTATAGTGACAGAAAAGACTGGGTACAGTGGGTATTGAAGAAAGGATAAAAGATGAATGGGTTTCAAGAAGATAGAAGATGTAGCAATTGATGTTGCATTTAAATTATTTGGAGATTGTAGCCATCAGGGAAACATGTAATGGGAAGGGAGTTCTACAGGCCAGAAGTGAAAGAAAAGAAACTGTTGGAGTAGAAGAGGAAGTTACATTTAACTATTTCAATGATAAGAGTGGAACTTAGATGCCAGTCGAGTAGCACACTTAAATTCATGGGGGTGGGGAGCACCAATTTGGAAACGCCATGCTGTACTACTTGGCACTCACATCAGAAGCTCCGATATGAACATTTCAAAGTGTTTGGGTGTCATTCTGAGGACAGTGCAAAGGATTTGGAAAGAGTCGGAGGAGTCTAATGGTGATTATGAAGGTACAGCAGCTCAGAAGACTCACTCTAATCATTCTGATAAAAAATGAACTCTCAAATTTGTTGGTGAGGGCTTGCGCAAGTTCAGCTCAATTTTTGGCCATGTCGAGCCACCTTTGTGATACAAGGTTGAGTCTCCTTTGGCGTGCACTGGTCATCTTGTCTACCAAGTTCAGGTTTGATGGAACCAGCATTATGTCGACAGCTTGTATTTTTTGACCAGTTCCTTCATTGTGCTGCATGACAGCCATTAATGGCACTAAGCCTTTGGCCGGTCACAGTTTCTTTTCATGATATGGTATTAGCCAACCATTGTTGATCCATGTCTGGAGTTCTTGTTGATAGGCATCCCCAGCTGTTATGGTGAAACGCACCCATTCCTCAGATAATGGACTCTCCCTCTGATATTAATAAGTTAAGGGTGGTTTTTCTCAGACGTGCGTTATTGGAAGACTCGTTTCTAACGGGGATAGTGAGGGACATGTTCCCTAGCCTTACTATCGCTTCCCTAGTCTCAAGGTTGTGCCATAAACCTCAGGGCGATTGAATTTTCTCCACGAATGCCTGGTAACCTTAAGGGCTATTCCTCAGTCCAGTGACCTTTCAGGGCCTAGGAAAGTCTTCTATCAGGGATTAGTGGCAGGTGTCGCGAAGGATACACGATGCAAAGTGCTCGGCATGTCGGAGGAGGAGTATCGCTCTTATTGGTCTTTGGCATCAGGTGCCGATTATGTCAACAACTCTGAGTTTTCATTTACCTGGCGATTGGCTCAGAATAGGTTGTCTCTCAATGACAAGGCCTTCATATGGGGCCTGGCGGATTTGACAGATTGTGAATGCTGTGACCTTGGTTTAAAAGAGACATCTGCGCACATCTTCTACCATTGTTCTCTGGTTCACCCTCTCTGGGACCGTGTCAGTGAGTTGACTGCTTGTATCGCGCTGCTTGAGCTTGTGCTCATTGATTGTGCATACGCCTGTGACAATGTGTCACTCCTGTTTTCAGGAGTGAAGTGAATGGTGTTTCTGTTGCTGCTGGCCATGGCTCGAATGGTGATCTGGACAAAGTGACTGATGGAAGTCTTGCGAGGTGGCCGACTTTCACATCAGGATTTGATTCGATATTTTGAGCATCAGCTCAAAATTAAGATTAGATCTGACTGGAAACGGTTGACCCTGATTGGCTTTAGTGAAAGGTGGATAAATGTGGCAAGCCTGGTTCATGTGAACAGGAGTAGCCTTGATTTTCTCTTTTAGATCTACTAGTCAAATCGGGGTGGATTCCTTTGGAACCCTCCTCTGGTTAAGGTAGTTCCTTTTTGTGTACCTAGTTAATTCGAATGAATGTGAGTCCTAGCCTGTCCCTAGCATTGTCTTTTGTTATGATCCAGGTTGAGATTCCCAATTTTCCCTCAGTTTTTATTTTTTGTCCCGTTTTATCTCGTCTGGGTCAAGATTATATTCTCCCCATCCATTTTATTTTCTCCTCTCCACTTCCCTGCAGAAAGAGTACCTCTTGATTTTGTCCTATGGGCAGAATACAGCGGCCTCTTTGTTTTGTGGGTTGGTTGGATCTAACTAACATCATGATTTCTGTTTGTATTTTTTGTTTAAAAAATATTTTGTTTTTGGAAATTTTGGAAATTTATGTCATGACCCTCCCCACGTATCATTTCATGATTTATTTTTAATTATATTTTTGTATCTGTTATTCACAATAAAATTTTTATACTCTTTTGGGTTTTTTTTTTTAGGTCCCTGGTATGTTTGCAGTATTTTGGTATATGAAGGATTGAATGCTGATGGACATGTTCTTGTTGTGGATGAGAAAATTGTAAAGTATGTTTAGGTCGTGAGTCAGATTAGTTAGGTATAGGATAGAAGACCAACCTGAGTTTCCCTCCCCAACAAATCGGCATTGTGCCACAATTGTATTTTTCATACAATAAATATTGAAGTTCTTGGGAAGTTCAAGAGAGTTCTTTAGAGTTCTATTGGAGTTCAGTAGAACTACTAGGCAGTTGATATTAGTCGGCAGTTAGCCAAATACTGAGGAGTCAGTTTTCAGTGGAAGATTACCAAGTTCCTAACATTTAGGGTGCGTTAAGTCAATTAGCAACCAACATAGCACGATTATAACATTTAGTGTGAAAACTACTCCACAACACCAGCATTCTTTGAAACAGAGTTGCATAACTGAGCTAGTGTCACACCTTCTGTCCACTTCCATTTTGCAGTCTGAACCTTTTTCTGGTGGTTGAATTCCACATAAAAGTCAGGTTGGTTAATATGGATTGCCACTCATGTTTGTTTCTTTTCTGCAGAACTGTATGGCTCTAGTCTGTGTAATATGGATGTCACCTATTGCGGTTATTGCATCTATTCCAGCAAGTAAGTCAAAGCCTAGAAATTTGTCATGCACCACAAGAATTTCTAACCATAGCTAAGTTGCTATTTCCTGACAGCACATCACACCTGCATTCTGTCACTGATTGTCTCCAAATCTGTTCTTTCTGGTCCACAAACGGCATCGCTCTTTGCTAGTGATTGTTAATGATAGCTGTGCATCATACTTCATCAACCAATATGTTGACTACAGGCAGTACCACTATTATATCTGGGTGGGTAAATGAGACTGGCACTGATGTCTGTTCTCCTGATTAATTTCCCAGACGTTTCTGTGATATATGGCTGAGTTAGCACTGTATGTTTTTGTCTTCTTGCTGGCTTCCACTTTGTCCAGTTCATTGCCTACAACAATATCTGGATAAGTGATTGGCGTTATCACATCTGTGTTAGACAATATCACTGTGTATCATTAGGAGAAGTCAAGTCTGTACTCATTTGCTCAGGCTTTGTAGCTGCCACAATCAATTCCACCACCAGCGTATCATCCTTCAGAATGGCTCTAGTATAGCTTAATAGTTGGTTAACATCCAGTGCATCCATTCAAGAGGAAGTATGAAGCAGCTTTTCATTGTTCTCAGCCAACTCCGCTCCAAATGTGCATGCAAGACCATGGTCAGGCACCCATCCATAGAGGATTGACATCCTGTGGAGGTCTGCCAAGTAGATATTTACTGATTTGTTTAAATTAAAATGCTTAGCTACAAGCTGGTTGTATGCTACAAATGGATCTATGGCAAAGGCAATGTTCAGGATATCCCTAATATGGCCTTCATCTTTTCTTTCTTCCTTACTGAGTTGTTGAAACATAGGAGAACCCCCCTTTCAATCAAAGTGGCAGAACACAAGAAATGTTCTTCACATAAAAACAGATCACAAACATAGTCAGCCTTTTAAAGCTATTCAACAATAGTGAGACCCTCAGACTGAACCATCAAATTCGGGGATTAGTTTCAGATTGAACTCACGGTGAATGCCAGAATAGCTTGTTGTAGTGTAAGTAAAAAGTCTGTTAGGATTGGCAGGGAAGCACCTAACTGATTGTGCTGCCAGGGCAACTACAGGGGATAATAGGGACAGAAGGACAGAGGATAATAGGGAATAATAGGGACAGAGGAGAAAGAGATGGGAGGTAACAAAGAAATAACACAGCCTGACTTCACGAAACACCATGTCTTGCTGTTTTTCCCCTAGCTTTTATTGACATGAGTCTTCTTACAAAAACCTGGATCTTGACCAGCTGCAGAGAAGCTCATGTCTTGCTACTAACAGGAAAAAAAACCTAGATGTAATTGATGTTGACAAACATCCTTTTTTGCATCTGTACTGATGCACGTTTGCCACAATATTTTTAATTATCACCTGTATGACGCAAATATCTCTTTCAAAACTTACAAGGCTTACGGCCTATCACGTTGAATACACCAGTTCTCGCTCGATCACCGAAGTTAAGCAATGCTGAGCCTGGTCAGTACTTAGATGGGTGATCGCTTGGGAATACGTGACGCTGTAAGCGTATAGTGACAGATGTGCAGTGTGGTGCAGTGGATATTGGCTCAGAAAGAGAAATCGGGGAGCCGAGTTTGAATTCCAGTTGAATACCCTGCATTCACTTAAGTGCTGGTATCCTTGGGAAAGATATTAATCCGTCCCTTCCCTCCAGTTATTTGGTTAAATAACAAGGGTAGGATTTGGGGACTCTGCTCTTAAAAACAAATCCCAATGAATCTTGATACTTGAAAAGAAAAATGTTGTAAAAATAAAATAACCTTACCCAAAATCATTGGTTATGACCTTAAATGACCTTAAATGACCTTAAATGATCCCATAAGGATTGATAGGTTGTTAAACCTTGAAACAAACAAACAAAACTTACAATGATTCTCTGCAGTTATCTTGACACCAATGTCAGTTTTAAAGGGACTACTTATAATTTGATTGTGTATAATACTAGTTCAAAACACTACTCCAATCCATTCCTGTTATCTTCTAAGTAGCGTTGTTTGACTATTTTCCTGAAGGGACCAAATTTGAGCCCAGCACTCACTTTTACATTTATCGCTAGAACTTACTGTTGAGTTTTCTTATATTTCTTTTCTCAATATTCATGTTTTAATCATTCCCCACTGAATAATGCGATAAAACCAATATGAATTAAATCTATAGGGGCTTGCTTATCTCTTCTTTTTCTAGTTGTAGTGGGAGTCTGTTCTAGTGAAGGGTAATTGTATACTGTTGCAGGTTAATGGAATTTGGCCTTATGGTAGATAGCCCACTATAAGTCATAAATTGATTATAAAATCAAGAAAAGCAAATTGAGTTGAAAATAACATATATATATATATATATATATATATATATATATATATATATATATACGTGTCAATTAATGTTTTTACAATTAAAGTAATACTTGAATATAGGTCCAACGGAGGTTAAAATATTCATGGCAAATAAGCTGAAAGAGATATAAGGCTTAGGAATGTGGGGAGCATGTAAGTGAGGAATGTCTTTGAAGTAGTTGCTCCTTAGGTCAGTAAGTAGTTTTGAGACAGGAGAGAAGGAAAGAGGCAAGCATAGTAGCCACTTGACTAAGGTCAAGGGGAGATATTAATTACTCTCACCTGTCACCATCAGTCTGTCTGTTGGGTGCTTTCTGTCTCGGCTTTTTATTTCGGCTTTTTGGATCGCAGGTGATCATTTGGGATTTCACACTTGTATTTGATTCTGGGCTTCCCATTGGCTAATAAATAAAATTCGCGTAGGCTTGCAAAATGGAAATTTAATATTTGATTAATTTTTTTTTCAACTGGAACATCTGCGCAAACCCAGATGCGCATGGACGACTTTTGGTCATTTGCTTTTTTGCTGTGAGAGAGCAAACATCCTGGTCCATCACTTTTGCTCGGTCGGTATCACCACAAATCTACCTGTTCTTTAGTTGTTCTAACTTAGCGCAAGGCTAACTTGAGCTTGACTATTATAAAAATGTTTATCTTTACTTACCCTAACTTTTAAACCAGAAAAAGTAAACAGACATGCTTAAACCCTCCAACTTTTAATTTTCATAAATGTAATTAAAATAAGTATATTATTCTTTATGCATATATTATTCTTTATGCATATATTATTCTTTATGCATATATTATTCTTTATGCATATATTATTCCCAATATGAACACTTGCAAAATTATCTCATTACAAAATAACTAGTTGTAAATATTTCAGATATATGTTGAAATTAGCATAGCATATATCTAATCTATCTAATCTTATTTATAAATGGAACTTTGTGTGTCTGTGTGTGTGTATCCATTACCTATAGACTCTGAAATGGCTGAACCGATTTTCTTGAAAATTTACACAGTTGTACTATAAGCATCTGCGAGTGTTAGCTAGGTTTTGTATCAAGGTATCCCCTGATAGATATCGATAATCGAAAAAATTGGGTTATAGAAGGAGTGGTCCGATTTTAATCAAATTTGATACACTCATAGACAAAGATATAAGAAACGATATTCAGAAGTTTCAAGGTTGCAGTTCTTACAATAGTGCAGAAAATCGATAATATATATATATAAAAAACACAAGATGTTTGTGTGTGTGTATCTGTTTCTGTCTGTATGTCCTTTATACAAATCCACAATTTTTATCCGATTCTCACCAAACTTCACACAAATATTCTCCAGGACCATGGATTAGTTTTAAAGCTTTCATTACCCCTGAGCAACGCCGGGCTATACTGCTAGTATTATATGAATATATCTTGAACATAACTATATTGGGGAAAAAATTGACTTTTATAATAAAATGTGCCTGTGTGTGCATGTGTGTGTCAAACAATTTTTTTCTACCATCAATCTTACATTATTTAACAGTCGAAATGTGTCACATGATAGCTTTAAGGAATGCTCCTTTTCAAAAACACAAAATAAATTACATTGCAGTCAAAACACGAGGATAAAATAACATCAGAAAAAAAACATCCTTGAAAAATGTCCAGCGAAATGGCTGAAAGTGCTTGGAAAGTCAAAAGAACATTTTTATATTCCTTATCTTCAGCAAAAAGAAAACATGTAAGATTACTGGAAAAATTAAATGCATAATAAAATCTTCCTTGCCAGTCTTTCTTAACAAAACATATTTAAAAGAAAGATTGCTGCCCAAATATATTAATATATACATGTGTTATCATTACTTCAACATTATTTTTAATTGATATCCAAAATTAAATAGATGCTCTGTTTATTTATTTTCACCTATCCCTCAGAGGGCACATTTTTAAGTTTTCTCAAATGCAGAAGCCAATAGATGAAATAAATAGTGTTTAACAAACGGGATGTTTTACTCAAAATATGGGTGTCCATCAAAGCACAATTAAAATACTCTTATTTAATTCTGGGTTCATCAAAGGACTAGGGTATTTCAAATACTAAAATGAGAACCAAATAATATTTGCCTAAGCACAGATATTAAAGTAAAAGATACAAAATGATTTTTATAAATTTTTTTCTTAAGTCTGTATTGTATGCCATATTGTATGAAATATGAAAACAATTGAAAGAGAAGAAAATTGTAAAATTTGTTTTCTGTTTTATTTTAATTTTTGTGAAGATGAAATATTTTACTTTATTCTAATTTGTTTCAAGCTAGAATCTTAAATAATAACCTTTTAAACAATAAGCTCTTAAATAATAACCTTTCATTGCTATGGTGCAAATGGGCAACTATTTTTATTGCAAGGAAATAAAAAACAAAATTGTTCCTTGAACAATTTTCATTGCTTCTAATCCAACTCCTGACCACACATTGTATGCCATATTGTATTAAATATGGTAGTTCATGAACAAAATTGAAACAGAAGAAAATTGTAAAATTCTTTTTTTTGTTTTATTTTAATTTTTGTGAAGATGAAATATTTTGATTTATTCTAATTTGTTTCAAGCTAAAATCTTAAATAACCTTTCATTGCTATGGCGCAAATGGGCAACTATTTTTATTGTAAGGAAATAAAAAAAAAAAAAAATTGAACAATTTTCATTGCTTCTAATCCAACTCCTGACCACCCAAATAAGACTCTCAACATCCTTATGTAATCGGAAAGTCTGACCGACTTATATTTTCTCCTGTTGTTAATTGTAACACTTGTCGGCCATTTATTTTTGTTCTATCAACACTTATAGCAAAGTAGG
The DNA here is from genome assembly GCA_037127315.1 of Ascarosepion bandense. Taxonomy (NCBI): domain Eukaryota; kingdom Metazoa; phylum Mollusca; class Cephalopoda; order Sepiida; family Sepiidae; genus Ascarosepion; species Ascarosepion bandense. Next base: position 3,045,584 of record JBBBDQ010001236.1, on the reverse strand, counting down.
TGTTTTGGCTGTTAGCTAAGTACATATAATTATGGATTCAGAAATAATTGTTTTCACTGACCTCTGTCGTAAATAAGGATGGATAATGAAAGAAGCACATTATTTTAGAATTGGGTTTCATTTTTTATTTTCATGGAATTAATAAATGAAAAATTCTGAGAGTATGGTAAGACGGGTTGAGGCTACAGGAATGTGAGGCTACAGGAATGAAGCCCATCTGAAACAATCCTGCGCATATACAAACCTACCATCCGCCTGTGCATTGAATACTGCTGCCATATCTGGTCGGGTGCCCCTGCTATCCACTTAGGTGTCCTTGACAAAATCCAACGGAGAATCTGTAATGTGATCGATCCTCGGCAGCTCGGATACAGTCACTTTCTTAACAGCACAACGTGGCTTCCTTGTGTCTCTTCTACAAATACTTTCATGGCTTCTGCTCAGATGAACTTAGCTCACTGGTGCCGCCTATATATGTATTTGCTCAAGCGACAAGATTAGCAATGAGGTCCCACCATTTTACTGTGAAAGCAATAAATTATAAACGCAAATTCTACTCCAGCAGCTTCTTCTCTCGCACTTCCTGCCTGTGAAATTCCCTTCCGTTTACTTGCTTTCATCTACTATCTCACTAACCTGCATCCTCTCTCTCATGCTTCTTTCTTCATCCACTCTACTCTCATCAGTATTCTCATCCTTCTCCTACCCTCTTCCTGACACCCCCTGTAACCTGTCACTCTCTCATAACTTACCTCCTATGTAACCCCCTGCTCAACAGTAGCAGTAAAATGCCTTGCTTGGGGCAACACAATTATAAAAAAAACAAAAAAAATGCACAAAAACAGCCAAGATGGGAACTTTTTTTTTTTTTATTGCATCACCCTGAGCAAGGCGGTAATGACACTGATGTGCAGGGGGCTACGTATTAGTGAAAAGATTGGAAAAGAGAAAGCCGGAAACCACATCCTAAACAGGGAACAAGGGATGAGCCTCTTAACCTGTTCAATAGACGTGGGTGGAGTGTGAACCGGGCGATAAACTGCTAAAAATTTTTCTCTGTGTATAACTGCTGGGTTGAGTTTCTGAATGTTCCTTTTATTTTTTTTTTTTTTTTCTGATTTTGGCAAATTTGACAAAAAAAAATTCTACTTTGGCTGCTGCAAATGCAAACTATTCTGAAGAAAGTGGGTTTTTGGAGCTTCATTTAAATAAAATGGATCATCAAGTTATAATTGGAGGCAAAGAATGATAAACCATCATAAATACCTTTTTCCTTTCTCTTTTTAAATTTTACCAATCATTTAAAAAGTTTTAATTTTTTTTAAGCTTTGAAAGTGTTATATTTTTTTTTTTTTGTGTGTGTGTCATTAACATTTAGTTAACAAGAAAATGTACTTGATTCTGTTCATATTCTAATGTCTATTCCCATCATCATCAGTGTGTTGTAAGAACTAAAGTACTGATGAGTATGATAGGGTCTTGTTTGCATGTGAGTCTTTTATGGAACCAAGAGTAACTAAAAAGGAATGAGGCAACATACAACAATGAAAAGGAGGTGTTGTTGCAATGAGAAGGAAGCTTTATTTACATGTTTGTCTCGGGCATCATACAATGACGATTAAGGAGTGCCTCTAGATTCTTTTGCATTGTTATTGTAGAGAGAGATCATATGAAGAAAATAGGCACAAATACGAACTTTATTGCATTGCAGATATAGAGGTTTACATTGTGTAATGGCCTCACCTGCTGTTGTTAATGTAAGAATCCCAGAGATGTTGTTGCTGTCTTCGGTTAGAGGCATCAGGCTTCAGTGGGTAGGTGTCTTTGGTGAGTGCTCTGTCAAAATGAATGTAGGACAGACAAGCAACTATAGTAGTTTGGAGGAGACTTCTGCTCTGTGGTCAAATTGATAGCAGTTTACATTTTGGAAGTAGGTAGTACTTTTCTGCTTGGTTGGAAAATATTTTAGACCTTAAATTTTTTTATCTGGATGCATGGAGATGAATTAAAAATTAAGCTAGCTTGCATTATTTAAATGATGCATACTGTAGAGATTAGTGTTTCCATTTATACTGAAGAAGAGGAGTTCCAACAAGCAAGTTCTGCTGATGATCACTGCAATGCTATTTCCCTAGAATTATTAAAATGAATTAATGTTTAACTGCCAAAATTAGCAAGGGTAATCTATGGCTAACAACACATTCCAAGCTCCCTTGCATTGCTTGAAGAGAACTCATTGAGAGTAATTTTCTAATTAAAATAAAAGAACTTCCTGCCTGTGGAATTCCCTTCTGTTTACTTGTTTCTCCGACAGCTACATTCTCCAAGAATTTAAATGTAAAGTCAATAGTCATCTCTTATCTCACTAACTTGCGTCCTCTCTCTCTCATGCTCCTTTCTCTGTCCACTCTACTCTCATCAGTATTCTCATCCTTCTTACCCACTTCCTGACACCCCCTATAACCTGCCACTTTTTCTCATAACTTTCCTTCTATGTAACCCCCTGTAAAACAGTGGCAATAAAATGCTTTGCTTGGGGTGATATGATTTAAAAAAAAAAAAAATTATTTAAAACATGCAGTTAAGTGTCACACACAGGATCAAGGGCTGAATTGGTCTCAATATCCAAAAATGTCTTGAGAGGTAAAATTGGAAATGTCAAAACAAATTTGGTAATAATGCATTTACAAATATGTGTATTCATTTGAATGAATAACATCTCCAACTTTGTCAATAAAATAATGCATTTCTCTTGCAAGAACCATTTTAGTTGAAGTGGGGGAATGTTTAACTGTAAAAAAATTAGGTGTAGAGTTGTTGGTCAGTCTTGCGGGCGCATAGTATATTAAAGTGACACTTTGATTCTGAGGAATGAAAGTAAATTTGAAAAACATGTCTCTAGATAACATATAAACGTGCCAAGTCACAGGGTCAGTATTTATTAGTGCATGTGATAGTTGGATAGTATCTTGTTGAGAATGGAAGACAGAAAAAATTGGAAGATAAGTGAGTGACTATTTTATATATTGAAAACAAGAACAAGTTAAATATATGGATTTAAACTTATAAGATGAATAAGGGCTCTGAGAGGATTTGAACCTGAAACAACTTAACCAAAAAGTAATAAAACTGAAAGGTTCCCAGGCTAACACAAAGAGATGAATTGATCCATTTTCAAAATTTACTCAGTTGGGATTGTTTTAAAAAATATTCTAGGTTTATTCCATTCTGCAAATATTATTTAATTGCTAAAGTGATGGACCAGATTTCAGTCTGGTTTGGGCTGAGTCATTGGGGGAATTACTGTTAGCTACTAGGGATCAGTGACCCTCAATGGAAACTAGTAGATTCTTAAATAAAAATAGACAGCCAAAATGCTTTAGTATTTGTCTATACTTCTGAGATGATGTATTATTTACATTGTTCAAACTGTTGTCCTCATCTTTATTGCTATGTTTACAGCGTTTCAGTCATTGAGGAAGGCTTGGATATACAACGACCAAAACATTGTAAACATGGCAATAAAGATGAAGACAAATGTCCAAATAATGTAAACGATGCAAAATGTTTTGGTTTACTTTTGTTCTGGTCTCTTGCCTGAAATCAAATTCCATGCCAAGCTTCCAATGGACACACAGACAAAGAGCTTTTAGCAATGAGACTAACAAATAAGAGAGGGAACTTCTATTTATAACTTCCTACCCGTTGTGGTGCAGTGGATATATGCTCAGAAAGAGAAATTGGAAAACCAAGTTCAAATTCTAGTTGAATTCTTTGCATTCACTTACGCGCAAATACCCTTGGGAAAGGTATTAATCCGTCTCTATCCTCCAGTTATGGGTTAAATGAGGACAGATTGGGTTCTATAGCCTTGGCTGGCAACCAGTCTACTGAAGAAAGCAATGGCAACCTACTGCAGGATTATCTTCTGCCCAATCAGTCATGTTTCTTTCAAGACATGATCGCCCAAGCGTGCATCACGTATGGCACTAAACTGACTGACCTAGTGCTACTATTTAAAGCATGATATTGAAATAATATATTGCTGGTTGAGCTTCATTCAATTAGAGGATAATACCTAAAAAAGCTAAGTGTTACATATTATTCTGTATATGTATATCATTGTAATAAACCTGTAGTTGAGTTTAACAACAGTGTTAGGGATTTCTTTGGAGTTTTCTTTCACATCTGTAATTTCTATCTGAGTCCCCAGATCTTGGAGAAAAGAGTTATCACAGTCCCACAGTAGAATTTCATTCTGCTCATGAGAAACACAATGTTTTCAAAATAAAGTTGTACTGCTGAGCAGCACCATCAAGAATTCTATCATACCTTAAGCAATCTATATGGATATATGAGAATATGACAATGTTGTATTACCACTCATGATCAGGGTCCATAAATAATTATAGAGATATGTTGGGTTGCCACAAATCTACAGACAAAGGAGGTTATATATTTGGTGCTGTGGTTACAAGGAGGGAGACCTGTAGGGAATAAGAAATTAATTAAAATCAACCTTCTTCACTTTTACAAAAATTCACAACAGTGTGTGAAATCCTGATTTTCCCAAATAGAAAAAGGATTGACCATGCTTAAAGAAAAAGTTGAACCAAAATTTCGCAAGTAGGTGTTAAAATGATTTTTGACAATGGGAGCAACTTACAAGACCAAAAGAGACTTTGCATGTAAGGGCAAAAAATCTAGATTACAATAAAAGGACTTCATCAGTGTCAGTCAGTTAGAGAGTCACAGATGGGAGCCACGAGACAAACATATAAAATGTAACTTCAACTTCAAATTGACTCGGAGATAAGGTCAGGTCGCACCTGGTTCTCTTTCTTCTTATCTCTTTCAACAATTACTACTACAAACATTTTGTACGAACTCTTGATACCCTTAACCTCTTAATGTTTCTAATTGCACATTAACTCCTACAACTTATGTTAGTCTTTCCCTTTAATAAACTTCTATTTTAACATGGTCTACAGCTGTATTGTGTTGAATACACCGGTTCCCATGCGATCACCGAAGTTAAGCAACATTGAGCCTGGTCAGTACTTAATGAGTGACCATTTGGGAATACCAGGTGCTGTAAACGAAAGGACTAAGCAGTGGTCCATCAGTCCTCCAGGTTTGGGGGTTGGGTGCAGGGCTAACAACCTTGCCCCGTAAAAAAACAGTTTGTTACAGAAACAACAACAAAAAGTTGCTGCCCTATGCACCATCTGGGTGTGATGGATAAATGATGATGATGATTTTAACATGAAAAATGTATATTTTATTCTTAAATTATTGTACACTATTCCATACATTCCATCCTGCCGACAACCAATCTTCTGATGATAATTCTGGATAAAACTTGTAAGTTGTAGGGAGTTTGGTTAAGTATGACACAAAGCCGAATCAAGAAAAATTAACCAAGCTCCCCATATGCTACAGACACAAAATACATAATTCCCATGAACAAGAATTGAGGTGATTTATAAATATGATTATAAAGTAAAACTTTTATTGGAATTTGGATCCAAAATATCTTTATTATTTTTTCCTATTTTTTTTCAATTGTTATTTTTGTGTCGTTGCTGCTTCTCATGATATTTCTATTGAAATCTAATCTGAATGTAGTATGAAGTTGAAATTTAGAAATGGTTTTGAATGACACTTAATGTCATATCTTATCTGGGGGTGCTACATTCTTCTAACTTCATGCAATTAACTCAAAGATATTCAGTCCGGAATCTTTTGATAAAATCAAAAACATAAGGCAAAGAAAATAGTCAAAAAAGAATGGTATAAAAATGGTTAGGTTTGCACTTACTTCAATGTTTATTTGTATAATCTCCAAGATAAATTTATGAGAAGTGACCAGTGTTTTTTCTTCATAGAGAAACTCAATAAGAAAGAAATATGAATGGCGGTAAAAGCCAGAAAGAGATTACAGTATAACCCGGATATAAGAGACCTGTATATAAGAGAAAGCCGGATAAAAGAGATTTCCACTGGTCCCAAAATAGAGCCTGTGGTAATGTATATAAAATAGACCAAACCCGGATATAAGAACTTTTATCTGGTCCTGGCAACTCTTATATCAGGGTTACACTGTATAACCAAAAATTCGTGCCAGTTTTTGAAAGTCATTGTCGTCCTGCAGCCTTGGCCAAGATAGAACTCACTACACCCCTCTAGTATTCCCTATGCATTTGGAACCCTGGTGCAGTTTATAACGAAATTCATAATCTTGTCAAATAGCTGAATACTTGATGCTTTGCCAGGGCTACCAAGGGTGTTTTTTATTGTGACACCAACACTAGATGGGTTGCCTCCAGGCCCCATCCTGTCATTTAACCCATAACTGGAGGGAAGGGACAGATTAATACCTTTCCCAAGGATACCAGTGCTTAAGTGAATGCAGGGTACTCAACTGGAATTTGAACTCGGCTCACCGATTTCTCTTTCCAAGCCAATATCCACTGCACCACAACACACATTCGTCACTGAATGCTTACAGCACCTGGTATTCCCAAGCGATCATCCATCTAGGTACTTAGTGCTTACGGCATATCATGTTGAATACACTGGTTCTCGTTTGATCACTGAAGTTAAGCAACGTGAGCCTGGTCAGTACCTAGATGGGTGACCGCTTTAGAAAGTAGACCTTGGCAAATGGTCATTTAACTTAGCAAAAATGACAACCTCAAAAACAATTAATAATGACAGCCTTTGAACATATTTTATTTTTCAAACATTAATTTTTATTTTCTTTTTTAAACTTGTATGCATTATTAAATCCGTAGAATATTAGTTTTGCTTAAAAAAGTTGTTTTAGACATGTGCATGTTAGCACAAGAGAATGAATGAAACAAATACCACCAGTGATGTGAAAGAATTGTTAATATTAAATTTTTTGTATTACTAGTACAGATGATGTGAGTAAACTCTCTTTGTGAGCAAGAGAAGTGACTTGGACAAAGGTTAGTGCTTGAAGTTGATGTACGTCAGGTCAGTTGACTGAAGCCGTTAGTGATAATATTGAGAATTTGCTGGTGGCGAATTAGTTGAAGCTTGTCTGTCTGTTGCAATTCTGTTTCAGTTATTATGAGTGGTATTCTTAAAAGCAAATGTGGTATCCAATGAACGCCTCTTTTTTTTTTTTTCTTTGGCTCTTCTAATATAGTATTTTATATTTTTTGATGGGATTTGTGGTGTGGGCTAGATGTGATGCTTGGAGCCCTTGCATAACTTTTTTTTTGGTTTTGTTTTCTTAGTGTTCACATCCGGTTGATATGTAGAGTGAATCAGAAAGAGATATAATTTGAAGTAGGGTATAACAATGCTTTATTAGAATACTATCTGTATAGCCCAGCGTTACTCAGGTGTAATGAAAGCTTTAAAACTAATCCATGGTCCTGGAGCTCAGACTCAGCCTCAGCTTAAATAATATTTGTGTGAAGTTTGGTGAGAATCGGATAAAAATTGTGGATTTGTATAAAGGACATACAGACAGATAAACAGACACACACCACAAACATCTTGCCTTTTTTATATATATATAAAATCGATTTTCTGCACTATTGTAAGAACTGCAACCTTGAAACTTCTGAATATCATTTCTTATGTCTTTGTCTACGAGTGTATCAAATTTGATTAAAATCAGACCACTCCTTCTATAACCTGATTTTTTCGATTATCGATTTTTGATATTTATTGGGCGTACCTCGACACAAAACCTAGCTAAGAACACTTGCAGATGCTTATAGTGCAACTGTGTAAACTTTCAAGAAAATTGGTTCAGCCGTTTTGGAGTCTATAGGTAACGGATACACACACATACACACACACACACACACACACACAGTTCCATTTCTAAATTAGTTTAGATAGATTTAAAATATTTTCAGTATAAGTCAAGCTTTTTAGATGAAAAGATCAATAAAAGAGTCAAGTACAATACCTGGATAGCAAGATGAAAATAGATCGACTCACGACTTTGAAGAACAACTTTTCTCCCAGTTTGCATGATTCAAATTCAAACAGAAGTTATCTTTATTGATTTATCGATTTTATTTTGTACTTTTTTGCTATTTAATTTTTAATAGTCACTATTTTGAGCAGAAAAATATTACTTTTAACTTTTTTAACTTATGACTCCCCATGACCTTGTGGTTTTCTATTTTTTTAAAATCATTTCATTCAAAGCAAGGCAATAATGCCTCTAAGATGCAAAGGGATCCTGGGAGTAAAAGAGATTGAGAAGAATTTAAAAAAAAAATGAAAAATCAGTCAGAAACAGGAAACAAGAGATAAAAAATTTAGTTCTGTTCAAAAGACTGAGGAGGAGTGTGAACTGGGTAATAGGCAAACCAATCTACTCCTACTGAAATAAAATAAAGTAAATCCCATATATAGTTAATTTTGAGGAGAGTTGTTGTAAAGTATTTAAGGCTTTTCTTTTTGTTATTACCCAACAGTTTTTGCAGAACCGATCAGAAGAGAGATCTTGGTGAACCTGAAGGAGACTACCACCATCTTTAAATTTGTTGTTTTTTATTTTTTTTACTTTTTTTAATGCAGTCTTATCGATTACACCCTAAACTTTCTGACTGACAAAAAAAATTTGCAAAATTTCAATATTTAAACAATTTTAGTGGGGGACTCAGTGTTTCATAAAATGTTATAGTAAATCGAACTTCCAGTTTGAAACCACTCGCCTGTATGACATTACCCCCACCTGTAAATTTGTTGATTATCAATTTTTTAAAAATTTTTCAATGCAATCTAATCAATTAAACCCTAAAGTTTTCTTATTGACAAAAAAATTTGTAAAAATTTCAACATTTCAACAATTTGTGGGTTGGACTCAGTTTTTCATACAACCTTATAGCAAATCAATCCTGTGCAATTAACTTGCACATATTCAACAACTGAATCCTTTGTGAAATTTTTGAATAAAGCCATTCTTAGAGTTTCCAAGGAAGATGCCATCGTAAGAACTGAAGGAAACTTGAAAAAGAAAGAAAGAAGAGCAACAACTCGTCCCAAAAATAAAACAAAACAAAGTGACCCCAATGTGAGTGGTTCCAAAATAGAGGATCGATTTACTATAACATTGTATGATAAAATGAGCCCCCCTAAAATTGTTTAAATATTGAAATTTTTAAAAATCTTTTTTGATAATCAGAAACTTTATGTAATAATTGATAAGACTGCACTGAAAAAAGTAAAAAAAAAAAAAAAAAATGAAAAACAACAAATTTAAAGGTGGTGGTAGTCTCCTTCATGTCTGCCGAGATCCCACTTCAACTGAAATAGATTTCTTAAACATTGTATCAGCCATAAATGAACCAATAAGTCAAGTGTGCATATGTAGCAGTGGAGGCACTGAAGCAAAAAGAAGAGCATCTTGACCCCAGATGAACTACTAGGTCAAATAAGCATTAGGAGGCAGATCTTGGTTATCATGCATGCTTCAAAACTTTCACTGACACACTCCGCTGTAGTCGAACTTTTAAAAAAATATCTTTTTAGCGAATGTTGAATTTAAAAAAAATATTGTTTCAATATTTTTTTTTTTTTAATGGTAAAAGGTTTGTTTTGAAAATTTCTAATTCATTAAATATTATATTTGAGTTTCATTTCTGTCAAAAAATAAAAGGTTATAGCTTTATAAAAAAAAACCTATTGTTAGACACAAAGGATTTGAATGAACTGCTTTGACACTGAATTTTGAGAGACCAACTAATCGGAATAACTTTCATGGAATTTCAAGCTAAATCCTTTATTTAAAATACAGGTGTAGATTTTTCACATTCCAGTGTCTATATCTTGTATCTCATCTTGTTTGCATTTTAGTACTGCTCAGTAATTGCTTGCTTTGTTTTCACTGAGTCTAATACTGTACTACCCAGCTCAAGGATTAAACTCACAATTAATGTCAACAAATTCATAAACCAAAACTGTTTTCTTATTAATGTGTAGAAGAGGGTATAACGGCAAAAACATAATAATAAAAAACAAAGATGAGGATATTAGTCTGAATGCAAATAATTTCTCATCTTATAAATTCATACAAGAAATTCTAGAGGTCACTGATTTCGACCATCTCGGTTTGTTAATAAAGATTTCAGAATTGGCTAAAGAAACTCAACTCTTATATTTCATCAATGTTTATGGTCCAGATGTTATCCCCAAATTATTCAAATGAATTTTGGTAATATAGACAGATGTATGACAACCATGAGATGCAAACAAGATTTATCAACATTTGACAGTGCGATGTTTCACTAGAAAGACAGGCTACTCCATCTTGAAGGTGATAACCTGCTCTCGATCTTTCTTGTACAGCAGTAGCAGTTGTATACCTAGGAATGTGGAAATTCCAGACAGCCCCTCATATACAAACTGCAGGCACTAATTAGGATGGTACAATTATGGGGGAGGGGAATATGAGGATGATATAATTATTCATAGTTGGGATAAGAATGATCTTGAACAGATAACTCAAAGCCCTTTACTAAGCGTTTCAAGATAAACCTTTTTAAAAATGATTTGGATTTGAGTTTTGTTTAACGGCATATCAACCTATGTGGGTTATTTAATGCCGAAAAGGTAGAGTTTAAAGATATTTTTTTTTTAATGTTCGGTTATAGTAAGAAAATTGATTTAGTCAGATTTTGACGAAAAAAATTTTTTTATTTTATTTTAGAAAACTGAGGATGTCTTCTAGTTTCGTATTCAAAAATGTATTGCTGGTAATTTTTTTCTTTCAAAAATGTCTGAGGGCAATAATTCTTTTTTCTTTCAAAAATGTCTGAGGGCAATAGTTTTTTTTCTTTCAAAAATGTCTGAGGGCAATAACTTTTTTTTCCTTCAAAAATGTACGAGGGCAATAATTTTTTTCCTTCAAAAATGTACGAGGGCAATAATTTTTTTCTTAAAAAAGTATAGTTGGTAATATTTTTCTTTCAAAAGCGTATATTTTTCTATAAATGTCTATTTTTATATATATTATATTTCTATAAAAGTATTTTCATACTTTCATAGTTTTTTGACCCCAGTTTGAGGGTTAACTATTTACCCATAGCTGAGACCCTAACAGGTGCTACCACTCCGGGTCAGTGGACCTGGGAACAATAGCAATTAAGAGGTGGTTCCATGCTCCTCACAACCTCCCAATCAGAGGCCTTGCTGCTGGATGCAGTTTACTGTCATACCCAGGGCCTTTTAAAAAGGAAACTATGGTCTAGAATTGAATTGAAAGCGGTGATAGCACCTGTCATGAATCAATCATAAAACTCAGGATGTGAAATTAATAAATACAAAATACTTCAAATACCTTGGTGTACCGATTAGTTATAAATTTAGTGCATGGGATAAAGAAAGTGTGCATATGATATGCTGGGCTACGGATAGTTTTGTAGAACACCACAACTTGCTACAAAACCAAAATTAACCCAAAACCTGACCAACATTTTTAAATAGTATATTTAAATGTCATTTTGAGCAAATAGAGCTTGTAGTTATTAGCAAAAAACATTCTTCATAACAGAAGTGACATCACTTGAGAAGGAAGTCCACAACAGTACTGGAAAGAGACCTAAAGTTAAGAACTCTTTTCTTGAAAAATTAAGATAAAGATTTTATAAATTTCAACTGTTGGTAGCACTGGTTGTTCACTCAACGAATTCAGAATGTTTCCCTATATTGGAATAGCTTTATTTGTTTTTTCTTTAATCATTTTATCCCAAGCAAGGAAATAAAGCTACTAAGATGGAAGGGGTTACTGAATGTGAAAGATTATAATAAAAAGAAAAACATTAAGGAGAGAGAACAATGAAAGAAGAGGAATTAAAACAGAAGTTAACAATTGCCATTGCATTTAAACTTTTGGGGAGCAAGAAGTTGGAAGAGAGTTGCACAAGTGAGAGAAGAAACTGTTAGCATAAGTCAGTCAGTTAAGTGCCATACGCGATACACGCTTGGGCGATCATGTCTCGAAAGAGACATGACTGACTGGGCAGAAGATTATCCCGCAGTAGGTTGCCATTGCTTTCTGCGGTAGACTGGTTGTCGACCAAGGCTATAGAACCCAATCTGTCCTGCTATTTAACCCATAACTGGAGGGAAGAGACGGATTAATACCTTTCCCAAGGGTATTTGCGCGTAAGTGAATACAATGGATTCAACAGGAATTCGAACTCGGCTTCCCGGCTTCTCGTTCTGAGCCGATATCCACTCGACCACAACGCACATCCTTTAGCATAAGACTATGAAAAAAAGAAAACTTAAAGAGAGAGAACAATGAAAGAAGAGGAATTAAGAAGATGGGAGATAACAATTACCATTCCATTTAAATCTTTGAAGATCAAAGTTTACTAGAAACCAAAAATCCCTTCTTGCTTTCTTTTTTTTTATTGTTTTTATTATTTGAAGGTGGCTGACAATCTAGATATTTATTACCAGGCTGATATTATTAAATATTAATATTTAATATTATTACAATTTAATATTATTACAATTTAACAAAGGGGAACATTAAATGGTGTCCCAATTTCATGTTGATGCTACTCACCAAAATATACAGCAAAATCTGCATTCCAGAGGATTTTTTGGTTGTTGACTAATCTTCTTCTTCTATGTGCCCTGTCTCTTCAGGACGTAGGCGATCATGATTCTCCACATCTCCCTATCCCTTGTGGCTCTTAGTATGTTTGCTCCTGTTACTCCTGGCAACCTCCGTTCCGTCATCCACCTGATCAGGCCCTGCAAATATGTTATCTGTTGCCTTCCTTTGTCTCTCTTTCCTTCTATCTGGCCAGTCAGTATCAGGTTCTCCAAGCTCTCCTTCCTCATTGCGTGTCCCAGGAACTTCAGTTGTCTCTTTCTGATGCTCAGTATTAATTTCCTTTTTGTTGCCATTCTTTCCAACACCTCATCGTTGCTTGCATGCTCAGTCCACGATATCCGCAGCATCCTTCTGGAGAACCACATTTCCGCTGCTTCAAGTTTTGTCCTCATTTTCAATGAATATTGTCCAGCATTTACTGCTGTATTGAAGAACTGACATCACACAGCAATCCAGCATTCTTTTCTTTGTTTCTAGTGAAATTTTCCTGTGTGTTAGTACTTTACTCAGCTTCTGGAAGTGTCCTTTGCCATGCCAATTCACCTTCGGATCTCTGTGTCGCACTTTCCTTCTCCTGTTAGAACACTTCCTAGGTATTTAAATTTTTTTACTTGCTTGATTCTGGTATCCCCCACCTGTATTTGGCATTTTGGGTTGCACCTTTTGCTGATGACCATGCATTCAGTTTTCTTGAAGTTTATTTGTAATTCTTTTTTGTCACTCTCCACTGCTACCTTCTGTAGGAGGTCTTGTAGTTTCCCTTTCTGTGTCTGCAATCAGCAATGTATCATCTGCATACCTTATGTTGTTCAAGTTGTGGCCTCCAATAACAAATCCTGGCGTGTCATCTAAGGTTCTCAAAATATTCTTGCTGTTGTTGACTAATAAGTATGTAATTACTGATAACATGGCATTGATTGCCAGACAGTATTGCTATTAGTCTTTTGAAGACTGGTACTGTATTGCTTTGTCAGAAGGCATAACATTTTTAGCTCTTTCCAAAAGATGATCAGGAGAAGATTTCAGGAAGCTATGGCTCCGTCCAGTAAGTTGGGTGTTGTGCAAGCTAAAGTGGCTCTCTAATGGAGTGTTTTCCATTGGACTTTGAAAGAACCATATGAAATCAACAGACATGCTGAAATGCCACCTTTTAGAAAATGTAGATATTTCATAAAATTCAGTCATGCGTGAAACAAAATTAATTTTGAGAAATCCTAAAAACTTTCATTTCATCCCAGTATTTACAAAAACAAAGATTTGAACAGAATTACTTTTGACAGAAGCCTATCAATAATTCAATTTAGATCATTTTTAGTAAAATGTTACTCTAAATAAAAAAGCCATTATTAATATATATATATATATATATATATATATATATATATATATATATATATAAAAGGCAATCTGTGAGTCTCTGTGTGACTGTTCCCTATGCACACCTACATTTTTTAAGCTATGCCATTCAAACGTCCTAGGGACACGTATCTACAGAGAAGCCAGGTCAACACATACTTTTTGAGTTTAAGTTCAGCAATTTTCCCTTTCACACTTTTTGGCCAATGGAGCCAATTGTCTACATTTGTTCTGTAAAACATCTAAGATCTAAGATGGTGTCTAAATTACGTCACAGAAAACAAATCCCCTGTATCAAATGCAACTAAAATATTTTTTTATTAAAAAAAAAATGAGCTTTTATATTTAATTTTTATTCCGACAATTAAAAAATTCATTTGATCAACAAAAGAGTGTGAATATTTTTCCCCCATAATTTTGAAACAAAAGAAATATTTAAAAAAAAGTGTTTTTTCAAACTAAAACAAAATATGTAAAAAAAAAAAAAGTGCCAATGGTTAATTTAATTAAGTTCCTTTTTTGTTTTTTTTGTTTTTTTTTGTTTTTTCAGATTTAATATTTTATAATATCAGAAAATAAAATTAAGAAAAAAAGCTTTTTTTTTCTTTTTTTTTTTTTGCTAAATATTTCATGCAGGAAATCAACTGTCTTTAATTCGTGTGGTATTAATGTAACTTTTTCCTCTAAAATTAAATGTCTACATTTTTAAATATTCTTTGAAAATTTCTGAACTGAGTGTAATAGTTTTTATATTTCTAATTTCAGTTAAACAAAATAAATAATTTTTATTTTTATGTTAAATTCATTTTGTCAACAAAAAATGTAAATATTTTCCCCTGTAATTTTGAAACTAAAACAAACGCAATGTCGTTTACAATGTCACACAAAACATCAAATCATGTTTACGTAAAACAAAAGAAAATAGATATTTTTAATGGAATTTTTTAACAATTTTTAAACAACAATTTTTTTATATAATTGTTTTTTTATATAACCGAATTTTAAAGGAATTTATCCATTTAATATTATAAACATTATAATTATTGAAGGGAAGCCTGCTTCAAATGCGGTTTACTGGAAGACGGCAATCAATGGGACTCTGCAATGGCGGAAGGTGTCTTGCATCTTCTACTACTTAAATGTTCTGAGTTGCACATGCAATGCCAAGCTATGATGCTAGTTTATTTCTATAATAGAAAAAAATGATTTTATATTTTTAAAATAATTTTTTTAAAGAAAAAACTGACAAGAAATGATCTTGATATTTTCATAAAAATTCTTTATCTCCACTTTGTTATTCTTTAATTTCTTTTTATTTTGGTTCAAACAATGAACCAAAACAAGATATCCCCTACAGTTTAGATGTGCTAAATGCAATTTCAAACAATTTTTATACCTGTACCACATGACACTAGTCACATGGTATAAAAAAAAAAAAAAAAAAATTTAAAAAAAGCAGCACATCTACATGTCTAAGGAAGGAAATTCATGACTGCCACATGTTTGTCTATACTTCTGAGATGAGGTAGTATTTACATTATTTACACTGTTCAGACTGTTATCCTTATCTTTGTCATGTTTACAACAGCTTTCTTCAGGTGCTAGGAATTTTGAACTAAACCCTTTATTTTTATCACTGGGGTACATAATTCTCCTTTTTCTTATAATTTTTAGCACCTGAAGAAGGCCAAAGCGTACAATGGCCAAAACATTGTAAACATGGCATTAAAAATGAGAACAATAGTCCAAACAGTATAAATAATGCCACATGTTTTTTTTTAAATTTTATTTATGTCTTTGGTTTCTATGAGCTGAAATTGAAACTTACTTACCTTCTTTCATACAAGGCAAGTATTAAATGTAACTTCTTCATAAACCATTTTCTCATCACCCAGTATTTTTAAAAAAAAAATTATTGAGAATTATATAAAAAAAAATAAAATATAACTGTTTATTTATTCCACTTGTAATTCTTTCAATGAATGAATTATTATTGGACAATATTTTTTCTTTTTAAGAGAAACATTTAATGAATAAACGTTTTATTTTTATATTTATGTATAAAAGATAAACTTAATTACATGGCAGAGATGTACTTAATTTAAAAACCTATTCAATCTATTTTTTGCATAAAATTAAATTATATAATGACTATCATGCAAAGAAAAATTACAAAATTTTTTCCTTTCAAATTATTTGTTTTGCAATCTTCTTTTATCTTAATGAATGAACGTTTTCCTTTTAAAAATGGACATAAAAAGTTATTGGCTGATAAAAGATCACAAAATTCAGAATCATTCAGACAGCATTTTATCTCATCTTTACATTTTTGTGCCAATTTAATCAACAAACTTAAACTGGATTCATAAGACAGACAAGTCCATCCATAAAAATAAAATAAAAAAAAAAACTAATGAACCAAATTTATAGCATAATCTCCATTCAGCATTTTATAAGCTTGTCTGTTAAATGTTATTAAAATCTATCAAAATGTTCTTCACTGGATTTGTCCAGGTGCATAAAAGCATAGAAAACTGTTTAGAAACATTTTTTTTTCTTTATTCATGATTGAAAATTTTATTTCTGAATGTTATATGAAATAGGTTTGAAAACTGTTTCACTAAAAACAACAAACAAGGATTTTTTTTTCTTCATGAACAAAAGAATGTTTGTTTGGGTCTTTTGTTACCTAAAAGAAATGTAAAGAAAAAATCAATTCTTATTTGTTATTTTTAATGAAATATTTTGTAAATGAATAACTACAACCCTAACCATTGTTCAAGTCCTCAATATGAGTTCATTCAGTATATAATGCCCCTGTTTCTGTCAAAGTTCAACCTACTAAAGGGTGGGTAATCTCTCATTTTATTCAAAAAATAAAACTTACAGGAATATTTCTTTGCTTTTTCTTCCACTAAAACACTATCTAGTCTTCCCCATTGTTCATCTAAGAAAGGTAGAAGAAATCTTGATGATTCCATGGGGTCAGCTAACTAGAGTTGGGGTCTCAATACTGTGAAGAAGGCAATAGGGAAACAACTACATATCCAAAAAATAATCATGACAACAAAAATATAACATATAACAGCATGAAAATGGTTAAATTCCTTGTGAAGGAAATCTTGCCCAGTAAGGATAGTGTGGTGATACCGACCGAGCAAAAGCAAGGGACCGGATGTTCGCACTTTCACAAACAAAAAGCAAATGACCAAAAGTCATCGCTTCACATCCGGGTTCATGCAGATGTTCCGGTTGAAAAATGAAAATTAATTAAATATTAAATTTCAAGTTTGTGAGCCTACGTGAATTTTATTTATCGGCCAATGGGAAGCCCAGAATCAAATACGGATATGAATTCCCAAATGATCACCTGCAATCCAAAAAGTCAAAATAAAAAGCCGATACAGAAAGCATCACCAGACAGACCTACGCAGGCCTGCCCGACACACATGGACTAATTCGAGAGAGAGGAGTGTAATCAGTATCCCACTTGACTAAAGTCAAGTGGCTTACTATCCTAGCCTCCCTTCCCTCTCCTCATATCTTTCACTGTCTCAAAACTACTTACTGACCTAAAGAGCAAATACATCAAAGACACTCCTTACTTACAGCGCTCTCACATTCCTAAGCATTAATTCTCTTTTCAGCATTTTATTGCCATGAACAATTAACCTATACTTCAATTATTACTTTAATTGTAAAAACCTCAATTGATAAGTGTATATTTAAAATGTTAATTTTCAACTCAATTTGCTTTTCTTGACTTATAATCATTTTATGACTTATAGTGGGCTATCTACAACAAGGCCAAATTTTGTCAATCTTTAACAATACAACTACCCTTCACTATAACGGACTCCCACTATAAACCCGCTATAATAGCCATGAGCAATAGGTGTCACCAAACTGTTATCTAATAGTAATTGGGATCTGGAATATAAGGATACCAATGTAGCCAACTTACAAACATCAAACAACAGATGAATAGATTAAATATCAACATTCTAGGTGTAGGTGGAACTAGGTGCACAAGTAATGGGGTCTTCATAAGTGACACAAACACACACAGGTGCAGGTGGGAAGGAAAATAAGAGATGTTGGATTAACAATAGATAATCAAATAATCACCAACACCTGTTTCCAGGAGCACTCAAGATGATCATGGACATGAAGTAACCTAGGAGAAGACATGATGAATCGGAGTGATTATATAACTATCAATAAAAGGTTCAGATATGCACTTTACATATCGATATGCCAATAAGTACAGGACAACTGTCAGAAAAACATAATTTCATAAAGGGTTCAATTCTTAGTAAATAAATTTCTTCAAAAAAAGCATTTGAAAAAGCATGATTGAAAATATGAACCAGTTTTAAAGTAAATCAAAAAATGCAAAACAAAACAAAGCAGTTTTGTTTTTAATTATATATATATATATATATATATAAGGCAATCTGTGAGTCTGTGTGTGACTGTTCCCTATGCACACCTACATTTTTTAAGCTATGACATTCAAACTTTCTAAGGACACATATCTACAGGGAAGCCAGGTTAACACATACTTTTTGAGTTTAAGTTCAGCAAATTTTCCCTTTCGCACTTTTTGGCCAATGGAGCCAATTGTTTACATTTGCTCCATAAAACATCTAAAATCTAAGATGGTCACTAAATTATGTCACAGAAATCAAATCACCCCTGTCAAACATGACTAAAATATTTTTTTATTAAAAAAAAAAATGAGCCTTTATATTTAATTTTTATTCTACTCCTCTCATTGGCATCTTCTACTACTAAAATGTTCTGTGTTGTACAGGCAACGCCAGGATATGATGCTAGTCTTTAATAAAATAAACTGCAATGCAATTTATTTTTTAATAAAGTAAATTGACATTCTAAAATATTTTTATAAAAAAAATTAATCCTTAATACATTTGTTTATAAAATATGTGTCTGGTGCCGAGTTGTTTTGGCATTCAGTCAGGTGGTGTTGAGTTGTCCTTTCCTGAATGCCAACTGCAGGAGCAACCATCTTCCAGTCATGTGCTTTATTAGAGGAAAATTATGGGAACTAAAGACTCAAGCAACACCTAAACTGCAATATGACAGATTCCTGAAGGGCCCATGGTGATAAGGAGAAATACTAAAGAGTTACAAACGAATATAAATATTAGGTTGTCCCAAAAGTTCGTAAACACTTGCAAAATAGGTCTATCTGGTCCAGCACAATCAAGACAATCAATAGGTTTAGAAAGGGCAAGAGACACCGTTGGTTCCAAAACAAGATCAATTTAGCAAGAAAGTCATGTTGTGCGTTTAGTGGAACTTTGAAGGAATCATGCATTTTGAGTTGGTTCCAAATGGTCACACTATCAGTGCCGACCTTTACTGTCAGCAACTTGGGTGGGTCTATGAAAAGTTGAAGCAAAAGTACCTGGCTCTGATCAACCAAAAGCACACTTTGATGCAGCGGGACAATGCCAAGCCATACACCGCCAGGAAGACCAAAGACAAGTTTGAAGAGCTGGATGGCGTTGAGGTTCTGCCACATCCAGCCTACAGTCCTGACTGTGCTCCATCAGATTATGGCCTTTTTCACTCAATGCAACACTTTCTGAAGGGTCGCTGATTCGACTTGTTTGATGAAGTCGAGGAAGCATGTCAAAAATTCTTTGATTCAAAGCCGGCTGAATGGTACTTTGACCAGATCTGAAAGCTTCCAGATCGATGGCAGAAAGTCTTGGAAAATGATGGTATTTATTTTGAGCAATAATTTTTGTTGTTTTTGCGAGTAAAATATAAATTTTTTGCAAGTGTTTTCTGGTAACCTTAGATTACTTGGCGAGTAAAATTTCAGTTTTTTGCAAGTATTTACGAACATTTGGGACAACCTAATATAATCTGAGGGAGAATACAAAATCAAAGTGGAATATGGTGAGAGAAATTCTAGTGATGTCAGCAATTGGGATTATCTCAAAGAAAATTAAAGAAGAAATGGATGACAAAAGAAATTCTAGAAATGATGAAAATGTAACAGCAAATAATGCCAAGGAATGGAAAAAGAGTGGCGAGCACTCAACACAGAAATTAACAAATGTAGTCAGGCTAGAGAAGAATGGATTGATGGAAAGTGTGCACAAACAGAACGAGCAACACAAATACAACAAGTATCTATGACAGAGTAAAAGTAGAAAACAAAAGGGTGAGCCAACTGATTGGCTCTATAAAGATAAAAAGAAGGGTCAGTGATATTAGAAAAAGAAAAAAAAATTTCAGAGGTGGAGTGAGTATGTCAAAGAATGTTTTTATGTTATGAGAGAGAAATCTACACTGGAAAATATAGATAGACCAAAAATATTTAAAAAAAAAATAAAATAAAATCAGCCCTGGGGAAGATGAACAGAAACAAAACAGATGATCCTGATGGGATTGTAACAAATATTCTCAGCCCTCGATGATTTTGACATCAACAAAATCCAATGTGACAAAGAAATATATGACACTGGCCATATACCAGATGTCCTCACTAAATCCATCTTCGTAGCATTACCTAAAAGACTAGTTGCAAATGAATGCGAGCTCCACAAGATAATGTTTAATGAGCCACATAACAAAACTAATGATGTGAATCCCGATGAATAGTGTGCAAAGCAGAATTAGACTAGAAATAAGATAAGAACAAGGTTTACGGCCCATCACGTTGAATACACCAATTCTCGCTCGATCACCAAAGTTAAGCAACGTTGAGCCTGGTCAGTACTTAGATGGGTGACCACTTGGGAATACCTGGTGCTGTAAGCGTATAGTGACGGATGTGTATTGTGGTGCAGTGGATATCAGCTCGGAAAGAGAAATCGGTGAGCCGAGTTTGAATTCCAGTTGAATACCCTGCATTCACTTAAGAACTGGTACCCTTGGGAAAGGTATTAATCCATCCCTTCCCTCCAGTTATGGGTTAAATAACAAGGGTAGGACTTGGGGACCCTGCCCTTAAAAACATATCCCATTGAATCTTGATACTCAAAAAGAAAAAAGTATTACTAGACACAAAACTTATATAAAAACAACAATAAATTGTTGAAAGAAAAAGGTATTACCAGCAATAAATAAATAAAATTTAGTTGGCAATAAATGACTCACCGAGGTTGATATACTATAAAAACAAAACAACCAAACCAAACAACCAGATAAGAACAGTGTGACTTTGTTAAGGTCACTCGAACAAGAAATGCAATATTCATGATTAGAATGATATCGAATAGAACAATACAGAAAGATGTGCACCAGTGTTTTATAGATTATGCAAAAGCATTTGACAAAGTATGGCACTGTAACACCCTAATGGTCCGTCCGAACAATTTCTCCGGCGGCCGTTCTCCACGCTGTGATTTTGCCGGGAGTTTGTTGAAAATGTCGGACGAACAGCTAGGGGTACAAGATTGAACTATAAGGAACACACTTCCACAACTTGGATGAGTTGAAAGGATGCTTTATTCGTTTAGAGTTAGCCTTTTCGGTTGAGGCAGGCGAATGTGACACACAGCTCTAACTCTAATTAATGGAGATCAACAAAGATCGAACGGAGATTCTTCTTCACTTACACGCCCGGCGGAACTCCTCTGACTGACTCGCTTAACTGACTTCTATTTATTTAAATGAATCCAGAAATGCTTTAGACCACCGGTGACAAACATTGGCGACTGTAAGTCTGAAATTTCAGTTATCTTTTCTTTTATCTTAATAAAGCTTCGGCCGGAAAATTCTTAATGTGTGGTCAAGATACAGTAAAGGACAGCCTTTGACCAGGTCATTCGAAAACCTACCTGCTGAACTTATCTCTTTATCACATTAAATCACTGAGTCAAGAGTCAAATATTTAGCGGAAGAGCGGTAGGATTTAAAACAGTAATTGGATACTCTTCTTGTCTCTTCCACAATTTTCGTCATGAAAGAAAAAGCGTCTATTTATTTATTTTTTTCTTCTTCTTTTTCATTTTTGTTAAATATGTTTTTAAACTATTTTCTATTCTAATCTATTTTCTATTTTAATCTATTATAATAAAATACATATATGCCTAGTTATTGTGTCACAGCACAAGGATCTATTTGAACTTTTAAGAAAACTCAATCTATTTTGAAAATATGTTAGAATAACCTAGAACTTGCACTGAGAGCAAACTGCCTGTATGAAGATAGTAAATAAATTGAATAGCTATACAAAATTGAACAGGATGTGAGACAAGGACGTGTCTTCTCTCTAGATTTATCCACCATCTCCGGTGATATTATCCTAAAAGCGACCTTATCAGGATTTAATATTGGTTGGTGCAACCTTAACGATGTAAGGTAAACTTGGAAAAGAAACAGCAAGACCTCCAAGACAGGCTGGTAGAAAAATTTGAAAAAAAAGTCCAAGATGTAAGTGATGTTGGAGATATCAGCTTCAAGGAGATGCAGAAATTTAAATATCTGGGAAGTGTTTTAACAGAGGATGGAAAATACAACACCAAGATCGAAACACTGGATTAATGAAAGAAGCATTTCAAAGGTGCTGAGAAACAGAAAGAAGTATTTCAAAGGTGCTAAGAACAAAAAAGAAAATACTGCTGGATTGATAAGTGATGTCCATTCTCTTATATGACAGCAAATGTTGGAAAAATTTCCCCAGAGATAAGGAAAATACTAGAGGTTAGCAGAAGGAATTTGGTTCTAGAGAAGGATCTGGAAAATTCCATGTACAGAGTAAGCAAAGCAACAAGAAAGTCTTAAAGAAAATGGTAACAGTAATAACACTTATTCTCAGAATCAGGAAATGATAACCGAAATTCCTTGTACATATAATGAAGAAGGGCGATTTCATGAAAAATATTGAGAGAAAGAGAGGGGAAGACAGTGGTGCAGTGGATATTGGCTCGGAACGAGAAATCGGGTAGCCAAGTTCGAATTCCAGTTGAATTCCTTGCATTCACTTACGTGCAAATACCCTTGGGAAAGGTATTAATCCATCTCTTCCCTCCAGTTATGGGTTAAATAGCAGGACAGATTAGGTTCTATAACCTTAGTCAGCAACCAGTCTAACACAGAAAGTAATTGTAAAATTAACTAAACAAGGTTAGAAGTTACATTGTCTTTAATTAGGAATAGTTGATAAGACATTGTAACACATAATGAAATAAAAGAATGCAGTTTTATGTCCTTAAAACATATCTTTTCATTGTTTTACTGTCTGCAATATGAGAACTTTGGTGCGGGGGGGGGGGGGGCATTAGTTGACCCACACTTCATTTGCTGTTTTGTCCAAAACCACAAAGTTTTCTTTTAGATCCTAAAAATACACTTTGTGTGTGTGGCAAGACTTATTGATGGGAAGTGTGGCTGATACAGAAAAATCCCCAAACTTTCACATTCATACTAGAAAATGAACATTAAAACCAGTCAGTCAGTTAAATGACATACGTTATACACGCTTGGGCGATCATGTCTCAAAAGAGACATGACTAACTGGGCAGAAGATTATCCCGCAGTAGGTTACCATTGCTTTCTGCAATAGACTGGTTGCCAGCCAAGGCTATAGAACCTAATCTGTTCTGTTATTTGACCCATAACTGGAGGGAAGAGATAGATTAATACCTTTCCCAAGGGTATTTGTGTGTAAGAAAATGCAACGAATTCAAATGGAATTCGAACTCGGTTCCCCGAGCTCTCGTTCCGGCAGATATCCACTGCACCACAATGCACATCCAGAGGAATACTAAAAAAGAAAATAAGAAAAAAAATAGTTTACAAATTTTCAAAAATATCATTAAGTTGTAAATATCACAAATTTTTATAAGTTAAAAATTTCTGAAAAGTTACGAATGTGGTTTAAAGCCATTTTTAATAGAAGATTTGTTTTAATAACATCTGACTTGTCGCCTCCATGCTAAATGGTCATGGGAAAGTAATTTGTGTCCCTTAAAGATTTCTCTTTCCAAAAAGCATGGTTACATACTATTCAAAATTTTTTGGGTTCCTTCAGAAAGTGGAATCTGTATTTGCTAAATTAAATAGAAACAAAGTGACAGGGCCAGATGGAATTGCAATAAAGAAGCTGGCAGCTTTCGACGATTTTGGCATTGACATGATTACAGACATCATAAATGAAACATACAACAGTGGTGGCATACTAGAAGACTCAAGTAGATCCATTTTCAAGTCCCTACCTAAGAAACTGCGAACAAATGACTGTGGACTCCATCGAATCATCAGCTAATGAGCCACAAATTTCACAAAAACTCACAGGAAAGATTGAAGGCAAGTAGAAAACAATCCATGACAAATACTTAGTGAGCTTGAATGAATGTATGCAGAACCAGGTTTAGGAGAAATAACAAACTAAACTTAAGGATAGGAAATTGTGGAGAACCATGACCCACTTCTCTTCTATTTTCTGGCACTTTTACTCGACTCACAAAAAAAAAAATGTCACCAAGGATTTGCCAAAACTTGTAACTGATTATGATTTTGCAAAGTTTCAATTTTACAAGCAAACACTTAATTTTCTTCTTTCTTCAACATTAGGCCATGCACTTATTGATTCGAATATAGAGATGGGGGAGAATAATGTTGTATTGAAAGATACCAAACATTTCTAATCATCCCAAATAAATTTGTTCAGTCTGTTTCTGTGAAATTATGGGTAGGACTTGTTTTCTGTTCTGTAAACTTTGGACTGAATGTTGTATAGATAAACGATTTGGGTCTTGTTTGTTTTGTTTCTGTTTTTTTTAATAATGCAATTATCTTGGCATTGAATTTTTCTTTTTGTGCCCACACAAATATTGGAAATACTTAACTCAGTCCATTTACCCACTGCCTTCTCTGACAAAAGGAGATTTTGATAAAAAGAGTGAAGTACTTGTGTTAATGTTTGCTCCTACCAAGGAGTTATTGATTATTAGCATGTTATATCTCTGCCCATTACTCTCTCGACCCTCAACTTTCCATCCCTATGCACTTTTTCGACCAGTCGGCTATGCTGTATGGCCAGAATTGGTTCTTATAGATTGGCTAGCTGTGCCTATCTTACTGCTGTTAGCACTCTTGGGTGTTTGGTATCAAAAGACTTGAGTATTTTGCCACTTTTTGTCTTCCATAGATTTTCTTTTTCAACAAAAGACATTGATCAACTTTTCAGCTCTACCTTATAAAATTTTTCAGAATTTAATTAAAGAAAGTTACAAATATAAACTATCAAAACAGCTTTGATTCAGCATCTCAATCTTTTATTGAAATTGAATAATTAAATCTATGGATTTAATACAGAAGTATTTGAGTTCTTTAGCAATGGATTGTTACATCAGTCAGTCAGTTAAGTGCCATACGCGAAACACGCTTCGCTGATCATGTCCCGAAAGAGACATGACTGACTGGGCAGAGGATTATCCTGCAGTAGGTTGCCATTGCTTTCTGCGGTAGCCTGGTTGCCAGTCAAGGCTATAGAACCCAATCTGTCCTGTTATTTAACCCATAACTAGAAGGAAGGGACAGATTAATACCTTTCCCAAGGGTATTTGCACGTCAGTGAATGCAAGGAATTCAACTGAAATTCGAACTTGGCTCCCCGATTTCTCGTTCCGAGCCGATGTCCACTGCACCACAACGCACATCCCAAGTCCATTAACCCATTAGAACTGTATGGGAATGGCAGTTATAGCAGCAAAAGCATGTCAATCTGACAGAGACAATCCCTTCTAGTTTTTGAATTCAGTTTTTTTTCTCCTAGATTAGTTACCACTGAAGGTTAGAGAGCCCTTTCTGCCACTGCTTTTAGCCCTTAGCTAGAGGCAGGCAGATTCCTACCCTTCCAAAGGTATTTGTATGAAAGCAAATACAAAAGCCATGGCTAGAGTTTGAACTTGACACACCAATTCCACTTTTTACAATGATACCCATCATCCTCTGCACACATCCAAATTAATGGAATAGAGGAACAAAAAACAATAAACAGAGCTGACCATTCTTTCTCTCTCTCTCATATATATATATATATATATATATATATATATATATATGCCATGTACATTTAAATTATGGCTATCTATACTCAGTCAGTTAAGTGCCATACGTGATACTCACTTGGGCGATCATGTCTCTAAAGAGACATGACTGACTGGGCAGAAGATTATCCCGCAGTAGGTTGCCATTGCTTTCTGCAGTAGATTGGTTGCTGACCAAGACTATAGAACCCAATCTGTCCTGTTATTTAACTCATAACTGGAAGGAATAGACGGATTAATACCTTTCCCAATGGTATTTGTGCTTAAGTGAATGCAATGAATTCGGCTGGAATTCGAACTCAGCTCCCCGATTTCTCATTCCGAGCTGATATCCAATGCACCACAAAGTGGTAGATTGGTTGCCAGCCAAGGCTATAGAACCCAATCTGTCCTATTATTTAACCCATAACTGGAGAGAAGAGACAGATTAATACAACCGGCCATAATTATTAGGTCACTCCCAATGTTTTAAAAAAATAATGATGTATTTTATACTATTTTTTAGTATTTATTGCCAAATGAATAATTGTAAATGAACATAGAATGGTTCTTTTGTTCATATTGCACAATAACATGTGCATCAAATGAATTTATAAATATTTAATAATTACCTATATTGCAGTTTCATCAATGCAAAAAATGAAGAAAATTTAGGGTGATTTGGATGAGTTCATCTTTGCTCCCTTGCCTTGTAAAATTTTGCAAAGTAATAATAACAAAAGAACCATTTTATTTTCATTTGACAATAAATACTAAAAATAGTATGAAATCCATCATTTTTTTTTAAAAAACTGGGGTGGCCTAATAATTATGGCCGGTAGTGTACATCTCTTTTTTTAAACAATCCTTTTCTTTGAAGTACTAATTCTTGTAATAATTCCTCTGTCCATGTTCCAAACTTGTCAAGAAGGTTTATCTACTTTGATGTGGATCAAACTGGTGTTTCGTTGACTACAATAATTGTTAGTGTGCTATGTCAGTTGTGTTTCTGCATTAGTCTCAACAGCTGTCTTCAGGCCAATACACCATAACAATACTGTGTCTATTTCTTATTGAAAGTCAATCCACTCTCTTTTTAACAGAAAAAAGGTTTTCTTGTAGTAACATATAGCAGAATGCATACAGTATGAATTGGCTACTGTTATTGTTTCCTAGTACAGGAGTTTTCAAACTTTTTGACTTACGGACCCCTTTATTTTTCAAGTTTTAATCTAGAGACCCACTATAAATGCTTATGAAATTTATACATAAATTTTTACTAAAAATAGCTTATAGTATTGCATTAATGTAGTAAAAACTGGTTTTGAGGTTACTTTAAATTGAAAAATTTAAACTTTCATTTGATAACATTAATAAGTAAAAATAAATATCCAGACATTGAAAATTTATATTTTGAATTTCACATGATGAGTTAATCCACGGACCCCCTATCTTATCTGCGGACCACAGTTTGAAAACCCCTGTCCTAGTAGAAGAATTTGGGTGACTACCTTGTCAGTGATGGAGAGGGTATAGTCAATTAGAGAAACTTCTCTATCTTAGCATCTTGCAGACCCATGTGTTCATTACCAAACAAGAGATTCTCATTGAGGAATTTGAGAGGAAGGAACTTTTTTGTTTTTGTTTTTTTTGTTTTTGTTTTTTTTGTTTTTTTTTTTACCAGGAAATCCTGTGTTTTTTTGCTAATTTCTCATTCATTGCTTTGTAGATCAATGAAAGGCCTCTGCCACATCCTGCTTCTTTTCCCTTTTCCTGTTACCAGACCTGTACTGTCAAATGACCCTGTCAAATAGATTGTATATTTCCAACGTTCTGTGTGGCTGATATTTTTTTTATTCCATAACCATAAATTATTTATTTTTCAATGTTACACTTCCTTGTTTCTCTCATTCTCTGCCTGTGGTATTTTCAGCATTCATCCAGAGAAATACATTTCACTTATATTCTTGTGCAAATCAATTAAAACAAAACAAATAATGTCTTCCTAGGATGTTTCACACTTTCCCTGATCACGTATATGTTGTTTTTTGGTATTGTTTTTCTCTTTCGACTGCATTTTCCTTTACATTTTGGATTGATGGATCCAGTTTGTTTCTTCACCTTGATGATATGACTGATAGTTGAAAGGCTGACATCAACAATATCTACAATCTCTCTGTAAGTCTTGCCAGTGTGTTCGTGCAGCGTTACCATTTTTGTACACTTCCTTGAAGTAATGTCCCTTGCAGACAGTGGCTGTAGGACAACTAATCAACAGTTGTGACAATAGTGTATCAGTCAGTCAGTTTAGTGCCATACGTGAAACGCGCTTGGCCGATCATGTCTCAAAAGAGACATGACTGACTGGGCAGAAGATTATCCCACAGTAGGTTGCCATTACTTTCTGCAGTAGACTGGTTGCCTGCCAAGGCTATAGAACCCAGTCTGTCCTGTTATTTAACCCATAACTGGAAGGAAGAGATGGATTAGTACCTTTCCCAAGGGTATTTGTGTGAAAGTGAATGCAATGAATTCCACTGGAATTTGAACTCAGCTTCCCAATTTCTCATTCCGAGCCAATATCCACTCCACCACAATGCAATCACAATATGACGCAATATTTTTCAAGGCCAAACAAATTTCATCATACACCCTGAAAATAGATTCATATTACTGCACACCACTGTAAATAACCTAATCTGAGGAAAAAAAATAGAAATCGATTACACCCTGTCACTTCAGTGGGTCTAAAACTGACAGTATGGTAAAAGAAAGGAAACTAAAGCAGTTGTTTCAATTAATTTGCACAATGATGTATTTAGTATTTTCACCATTTGGGATGGAATTGTCCAAATGTCAGAAATACACAAGGAAAAAGTTACAAGATCAGATACATTATAAGTTTCTCGATACAATATTTTTGCAGTGTAACTCTGATATAAGAGTGTTGTCAGAACCTGATAAAGGTTCTCTTATATTCGGGTTTCTCTTATATACGGGTTTTGTCTATTTTATATACATTACCAGATGCTCTAATTTGGGACCAGATAAATCTCTCTTATATCCAGGTTTCTCTTATATCAGTGTCTCTTATCTTTGGGTTATACTGTACACATTTAATCCTCTGGCCTTGTGACAGACAAAGTTTACAGTGAATATCTGGGGAGTGGCTAACTATAGCATAAGTCAACAAGCTCATCTTGCAGATTCTCTGGGGTGGGAGGCTCTATTGCTCTCGTCCTGTAATAAAAGTAAGACCGTATTTGCACAGCACACTGGCAGTAGAAGGATTTAAAAAATAATCACATAATTAATAGCTTGCGAGTTTAATCTTCACTGGATAATTTCTAGTGCATCTATGTATCCTCATCTTTGTTGTGTTGATCATGAAATTTTGAAAAATGTATTCTTCAGTCAGGATGTGCATTGTGGTGCAGAGAATATAGACTTGGAATGACAAATCGGGGTGTTGAGTTCAAATTCCAGTGAAATTTGTTGCATTCACTTATGCGCAAATACCTTTGGAAAAGGTATTAATCTATCTCTTCCCTCCAGTTATGGGTTAAATAATAGGACAGATTGGGTTCTGTAGTCTTGGCTGGCAACCAGTCTACCGCAGAAAGCAATGGCAACCTACTGCAGGATAATCTTCTGCCCAGTCAGTCATCTCTTTCGAGACATGATCGCCCAAAGCATGTATCATGTATGGCACTTGACTGATTTTCCAGCCTTCATAATATGGCCACAAGATAAAATGTTGGCATCATTCCATGAAACTGTCTGAATAATATCCTCATTTTTCTTTGTTGTGTTGATCACTAAGATTTGGCTAATCTGATTTTGATTTAAATACTTGCATTTAGTAATCCTTAAATATAATCTGTTATATTTATCATTTTTATTGTTTTACTAATTTTTCACCAATTACAATATCCAAGAGCCACTCAAGGTAGGGGATTACTGAATTGAGATTGTTAATATGGATGTAAGAAGTTTATAAGGATATGTAAGAAAGATGATGTTTGACTCTAGACATGAAGCGATTAAGATTGGGGAAGCATCCACTCAGGAGTCTATGCTACAAAATAGTGATTGTTGGGAAGAAACTGTCTTATTGGAACTAATGGGAATTGTGATGATTCATTCCAATCTTTTATGACATGGCAAGTCTTAGATATGGTCTAAACTGGTGAAGCTAATTAATGTAGCATGCCAGAACATTTTACATTAAATGATGTCACTGAATGTGAACAGGCCTGCTCCTGTCAAAGTGAATGGAGAAGATCTACGTCATACAGACAAGTTCACTTAACTTGGGCAGCAACATCAGACCCGAGAGTGTGGCACGAAAGAGGATATTCAAAGCAGACTGGGCAAGGCAAGGAGTGTGTTTAAGGAAATGAACAACATCTGGAGATCAACAAAGTACAGCACCAACACCAAGCTCAAGCTATACCAGAGCTGTGTTGTATCTACTCTCCTCTACGGATCTGAGTGCTGGAGAATGACGAAGGCAGATCTCGCCAAACTTTGATCCTTTCACACCATATGCCTCCGACGAATACTGAGAATATTTTGGCCAGAGAAGATCTCCAATGAAGACCTGTTGAGGAGATGCAAGCAAGAGAACATGGATACCATCATTACAAGAAGGCGGTGGAGATGGATTGGGCATGTGCTCTGGAAAGATCCACAGTCAATCACAAGAACAGCGCTGCACTGGACCCCAGATGCAAAAGAGAGAGGAGAAGACCCAAGAGCGACATGGAGAATTATGGTGGAGAATGAGATAAAAGCCATGCAGCACTCTTGGAGTTCATTGACTAGTCTTGCCCAAGATAGGCGGAGGTAGAGAAGCTTTGTTGCTGCCCTACACCTTCATTGGGTGTACAGATGAATAATAAGTCAGATCATTTGTTATGAAAATATTGACAGAGTAGTGAGAGGTTTGTGATGTTTTGCCTGTGGGGAAAGGGGTAGCAGAGTGGAAAATAATTCATCACTCACAAGGTCACGTAGATGTTTTCGAACTTTCTGTCACTAACAAAGATTTTCTTTTCAATCTCAATTAAAAATAATTCAAATAATCTGTTAAAATTCACATCAAATCTGAATTTGCTTGAATTTCAATACTGGGGGTGGGGTAACTTTACACCTTCTTGGTATAGCCTCTTACATAACATTTGTTCACTTGTATACAACTGCTTTCTCAGACCAATGATTGAAAATGGCTACAAGCAAATAAACCCTGTAGGTCTTTGTGAGAACCATCGTTCTTCAAACCTTGTCGACTGACACTACAGAATCACAAATAAGAGAAACTGAATCACTTGATGACTTGCAACAATAACTAAAAAAGTGGGTACCTGTAACTTGAGAAAATAATGACGTAATCAAGATGTTGACATTCCATGCTACTTCAAAGTATGGGTTAGGAAGGAAAACACTATCAATAATGGAAAAAGTGATGACAGCTACTGTGCTTGAGAAGAGAAACTAATGACATAATCAAGATGTTGACATTCCATACTACTTCAAACAAAAGGTTAGGAAGGAAACTTCAATCAATACTGGAAATAGCAATAACAGTTGGAATTGAGAAAACAACTTTCCAGAAAAATTGTTGTAATTGAAAGATTTTATAAATTTCATCTGAAAGTAACACTGGCTGCTTGATTAATGAATGCTAAAAGTTTTTATATAAAGGAACATTATTAGCACTAAAGATAAAAACAGATACTACATTTTGATCCAAGCCTGGTGGCCAAGGTAACTCAAGTAGCACTTGAGAGAGATAAAGTGTCGTTTGTCTGCTCAATATTAAACTTTGATCCCAGACTTGATGACCAGATTTTGAAGAAAAGAGTAACTCGTGTAGTACTGTCTGTTTGGTCAATGAAGGTACAATGTTTCCTTATAAAAAAACGGTTAATATTAGTGTTACCATTTGTATGCATTAATATTTATTTTTTTGCATTGAAAAATGTTACTTTGCAAATGAAAGTGCTGATTTTCTAAGTGCCACTTAGATGTGACAAAATGGTAAAAGTATGAGGTAATTAGTGAAGATTGAACTCACTACTCAGTTGTAACAGGTTCTAGTAAGAAACATAACACCACATCAAGGTGCCCAAATAAGTGTCTTGCTCAGTAATCAAAATAGTTGTTTATTTTCTATTAATGACTCAATTGGTTTTTGCACATGAAATCCAGGATTACAAATGGAGATATATATATATATATATATATATATATATAAATATATACTTTTATGCAAAACTGATAATTGCTACACAGATTAGCACTATACAATCTTTGTACCAGTTTTCAATTTCTTCCTTTTCAATTATAAGACAGGTAATGTTTAGAAAATATTTACTGAACTGGATACAAGGACACGAGGGTATAAAGGTTATGTTGCACCAGTAATTCAGAATGGCCTGCCTGTCTTGAAAATCGGCATGCAAACCCTTGCTTTTTACTTGGATTACTTGGGGTATGACTATGTTTGTAGGGCTGAAAATATGAAATTTTAGGCCAATAACAAGATTGATGAAATAAAGAAAAATCATTGCATTCATGCAGACTGTAAAAAAACCAAAACCTTTCTATTATAAATAACACAAGATAAATTAACTGAAGGACAGAAAAATACTTTCAAAGAAGATCAATATTATTGCATAGATATTGAAAAAAAGAGTAAATTCCTGAAAACATGCAAACAGATGCATTAGTATTCAGTATTGTTAATATACATAATAATTCTGCTTGCTTGTTCCTTCCTTAGTTAGTTACTTAGTTCCTCCATCTGTTACACATTTACTCTCTACACAAGCTCTTCCTTCCCCTCTATCTTTTTACTCACCTCAGCCTTTCTCTCATCTTTGCCAAACAAAAGGGTAGTAAAGAGTGAGAGAGTAGGAGGAGATAGCCTATAGCATTGCCTTAGCAGCAGCAGCTTAAGCTAGTGGTTGTAGCAGTAATTGTGTGTGTGTGTATATATGTGTGTGTGTACTGTACAATATAGTAAAAATAGGTAGGTTTCTTGTCGTATCCCGCAACCTGATAACGAAATTTCTGGCCCCTACACTCTTGGCCATTACTCAGTTGGTCTTTTCTGTTTACAATGGACACAGGAGCCATGATTTTTCAGTAATAAAAAACAAAATCTCTCACAAAATAGTGTACAGTATTTTGGTTATGGTCTGTGTATATGCTGCTTAATATAATATGAGATTACAGTAAAGTAGCTTCTATTGGCATTACTTTTATAGATGTTTTAATAAAATTACACTCTGTGTTATCCTTATTTTATTTTCCAATACCTTTATGTTTGAAGATGTTATCATTTGTAGTCTGACAAAGTAACATTTTTTTCAGGAAATCATAATTATCCTTCTGTGGAAATTCCATGGGTTTTCAAAGATAGAAAATAGAATGATAATAAGTCTTGTATAGTTGTTTCTTGGGCCTTGAGGTTTAGTAGCTGGATCCGGCCGTGAATTTGCTGTTTCTGGAATTGCTGGTTTTGAATTTGGGTTTGAATCCAAAGTTATTCTCTCTTCCTGCAAAGCCAGAAATTTAGGCTGAAAGTCAATTTTTAACTCCTTAAATAGGCCATGTGGGGTTATTATGATGACAGATTTAGATTGGTTGGTGGTGATTGAATCCTGGGTATTACCAGAACAGCTGGGTGTTGTTTGGAGGAGAGGACTGTGATGTCATTACCCACCACCCTGGGCACTACAATGATAAATCTCAAAGATATGCTGCCAAAAATGATGAAGGGTCAAGGTGACTTCTTGTTAATAAGCCAAGAAAATCATGACCTCAATATAACTCCTTCAATAAAAAATCCAAATCAATGATGATATAGTTTTTAAATAAAAAAAAATTAATTTTTATAAATAAAGTCAAATTTTTAAAAAGAAAATTGAGATAAAAAAAATTTAATCCCTTTTTCCTAAAGTTATAAGCTGATAAATGTTCATGTAGTCAAACATGTTTGTGAATATTTCGAATTGTTAAGTTGGTGCTGCCAAATTTAAAGCCTCCTGATGTGTTTTTATTTTTGAGATCTCTCAGACATCAAAAATGACTTGTTGCATGTGGGGATAAAACACATTAGCAGCTCAATAGAATCTTTTGGGCATTAAATTTATTTATTACATGACATGCAAGAGAAATAAACTTTTCCATATGAGATAAGTAAATAGATATTAATGTTTATTAGCTTTCCCAAATGCCTACTTAACCTGATGAACGTGAACCTCTCAAGCGGCGGGAAAACCTAAAATTTGTGTGTGTGTGTGTATATATATATATATATATATATATATATAAATTTAGTGTATCGAGGTAGTAAATAATTTTCTAAACATATACTGTTAAATATAAAAGACAATGAATATCTATTATGTTTAATCATAAGCTGTTCTAAACGTCATATTTTGGCTAATTTAAATTAAATCTGGTCATAACACATTACATTGCATTTGAATACATGGTTCTGTTGTCATTTCGCGCTATCACGCGGTGTGATATCATAGAACTGCATTGCAAATTTGCAAACTGCATTTATTATTTTTGGTAACTATTGCTGTTGCCTAGCAGAGTTTTATATCAACACAAAACAAAATCGTCAGTGATGGTGGATATTATTTTGTTAGCGTCTTAATAACCTCTCTGAAGATGGCTCATGTGAGCCGAAAGCTTAGAAAACAAATTAATAAAAATTATCCAAATGTTGGAGAATTTTTGTCTTTATTTTCAACTGAGATTAAAACCAAAATACGATGTTTAGAATGGCTCATGATTAAATATAATAGACATTCATTGTCTCTTATATTTAACAGTATATGTTTAGAAAATATATATATATATATACACAAACTTTAGAACCAACTTAATAAAAAAGTTATCCAAATGTTGGAGAATTTTTGTCTTTATTTTCACCTGAAATTAAAGCCAAAATATGATGTTTAGAGTGACTCATGATTAAATGTAATAAACATTCATTGTCTCTTATATTTAACAGTAGATGTTTAGAAATATATATATATAATTCCTGTGAAATAATCAGTTTTGAAGTTAAATTGTTTGCATCACTAATTGCATAAAGCTATTCTATGCTGGCAAACTGTTTATAAAAGTTTCTTCTTTATGTACCATGTCCCTTCATGATGTAAGCGATCATGGCACTCCACGCCTTTCTATCACTTGTAGCTCTTAATACCTTTTGTTTTGGTATTTCTCCCAAACTCTGCTCTGCCATCTATTTACTTAAGCCCATCAAGTAAGTCACGCATTGTTTTCCCTTGTCTTTCTTTCTATCTATCCGTCCTGTGAGTACCAAATTTTCCAAGCCCTCCTTCCTCATTACATGTCCTAGAATCTTCAGCTATCTCTTCCTGATGTTAAGTATAAGTTTCCTTTTTGATTACATTCTCTTCAAAACCTTGTCATTGCTTGCATGTTTGGTCCATGGTATCCTCAGCATCCTTCTGTAGAACCACATTTCTGTTGCTTCGAGTCTTTCCTCTTTATTTGATGAGATTGCCCAGCATATGCTGTCATAGAGGAGGGCAGATATGATATAACAGTACAGTACTCTTTGTTTCCAATGAAATTTTCCTGTCTCTTGATACTCTACTCAGCTTTTGGAATACATCTTTGGCCATGCAAATGCATCATTGGATCTCGGTATTGCACTTTCTGTCCTCTGTTAGAACACTTCTCAGGTATTTAAATTTCTGTACCTGCTTGACTTTAGTATCCCTGACCTGTAATTGGTATTTGGTCTCATCATTTGCTGATGACCATGCATTCAGTTTTCTTGTAGTTTATGTTTAGTCCTTTCTTCTTGCTTTCCTTCACTACCTTTTGTAATTCGGAAATTTGGTGCCAAAACAGTTCCATTTCTTAGACAAGTCAAAAGCCACTTATTCTAATCACAGATAACTAATGTCAGCCTGAAACCTTTAATTAGTTCTAACAAATAAAGCTCACTTAATTTCTTCTAAAATATCATTTTCAGATATGACATCAATCTTTTTTGGGGATTAAGGCACATGGAGACATTGGAGGTTACTGAGGCTGACATATATCATCTCATTTTCAGCATTTACTAAGTCTTTATTATGTAAAGCTAACAATATAAGTTTCATGATTGAGTAGCAGGAAGAAATGAATTCATGCCTTCAGAACATTAGTGCAGCATTTTATTATAGTACCTATAATATTACTGAGGCCAGAACAGAAATACTACACTTGTTTTACTGTTTCATGGAATCTAAACTTATTTATAAATGGAACTTTGTCTGTGTGCATCCGTTACCTATAGACTCCGAAACTGCTGAACCAATTTTCTTGAAAATTTACATAGTTGTACTTATAAGTGTCTGCGAGTGTTCTTAGCTAGGTTTTGTGTTGAGGTACCCCCGATAAATATCAAAAATTGATAATTGAAAAAAATCGGGTTATAGGAGTGGTCAGGCTTTAATCAAATTTCATACACTCATAGACAAAGATATAAGAAACGATATTCAGAAGTTTCAAGGCTGCAGTTCTTACAATAGTGCAGAAATTTTGATATTATTTAGCCTTCAAAATTCAGTTTCTGACAAAAAAAACTTATTTGATATTGATACCAGGAAATCAAAATTTGACTTACATCTATTCATTTTTCATTCAGTCTACGGTTTCCCTTTAACTGGAAACAACTATTGATTTTTAATCTTTCGTGCCAATATTCAAAGTGTCTGTGTTCCAGGACCATGGATTAATTTTAAAACTTTCATTACACCTGAGCAACGCCTGGCTATACTGCTAGTTAGTCATAAAATGATTAGTATTTTGGATGGTATTGTTCAGAGGTTGTTATTTTACAGGAGGAATTACGAAGCCCCTTATTTTCCTTGTTGTATGTTTACCCTTGTATGTAAAAGGTTAAAGTCAGAGGAACACTGTTGTGGAGTTATTTTTGCAATGGGGGCTAGGATTTGTGCTAAAATCAGTCCTAATAGGTTTGATGTACAAAACGTTAAGAACTTGATATAATATGTATTACGCAGTGTAATCTTGCCAGGTCGCTGACTACTTTTGTATTTGACTAACTGTCGACTACAATCGTCCAACATCGACTGACCCCGTTCCTCTTTCTACTCCTACCTAAATTAGGTGGGAGAGTCTATTCATTATAGAACTAGCAGTATAGCCTGGCATTTTTCGATTATTGATTTTCAATATTTATCGGGGGTACCTCGACACAAAACCTAGCTAAGAACACTCACAGACGCTTATAGTACAACTGTGTAAATTTTCGAGAAAATCAGTTCAGCTGTTTCTCAGTCTATAGGTAACGGACACACACACACAGTTCCATTTATAAATAAGTTTAGATAGGTGTGTTTCACCATAACAAACACTCTGATGTCTGTAGCATAAACTGAGGGATCTATTTTTTTTTTTTTTAACTTCATTGCATTTCAACAAATGAAATAATCTCGTGTTGCATTTGTATCTTGTGGTTGAATATGAAAATAAGTATTCCCATTGCAATAAGAACCAATATTGATATGAAGAATATCTATTGGAAAACCATATGAAAAGTTTACAATTCAGATTCTATCAAATAATAAAGTTTGTCTATTATAATTGATTATGATTACAATGTTATTTAATGAAATCCTTTGCTTTGTAAATAGTTTGTTTTTATATATATATATATATATATATATATATATATATATATATATACATATATATCTCCCTGTCTGTGTGTATGTGTATATCTTACAGTTCAGTTTAAATGGCTAGATGTAACCAATGCAAGTTCTATGCTAACAATTTCTTATCTTGCACTTCTCTTCTTTCCAGTCAAGTTTGAGTTTCAATAATTTAAATGCAACATCAATTATCTTATATCTTCTTAATTTCAATTTTTTATTGTTCTTTTTACTTAATAGTTTCTTTTTCGCATATTCCCTCAAACTCAGTTATCCCTTGCATCTTAGTGGCTTTATTGCCTTGCTTAGAGTAACACACACACACACACACACACACACACACACACACACACACACACACACATATAAATTTTGAAATTTATGATCATTTCTGCAAATTGAATTTTCTCTCTTTGGCAATCGTTAATATTATTGAAAAATTCAAAAATTTGTTTGAGTGTGTATGGGTAAAGAAACCAGAAGTAGGCTTGCAAACAGAAAAAAGAAAAGTATAGTGAATAGAAAGATAAAAGGGAGGAAGAAAGAAAAAAGAGTGGAAAGAAGAGGAAAAAGTATGTTAAATTTGCAGACAGGAGGAAATGTGGGTTTGAAAGGTGGGGGAGATTTGCTACTGTCGGTGATCTTTAAAATTATGGAACATACAGAAATTTGTGTGTGTGGTTAATGAAACTGTTAGGTAAACGTGTGGAAAGGAAGAAAGAAAGAAAAGAAAAGGTAAAAGGGAAGGAAAAAAGGTTAGATTAGCAGACAAAAGGATGTGCAGACCAGGGGGTGAGAAGAGACAGATACATTGAGAACAATAAAAATTAAAGATAGCAAGCTTTGCTAAACTTTGTCAAATTTTTTTCAATTT
Organism: Ascarosepion bandense; assembly: GCA_037127315.1. Taxonomy (NCBI): domain Eukaryota; kingdom Metazoa; phylum Mollusca; class Cephalopoda; order Sepiida; family Sepiidae; genus Ascarosepion; species Ascarosepion bandense. The sequence continues at coordinate 3,006,986 of JBBBDQ010001236.1, read as the reverse complement.
TTTTAACCATTTCAAAATATAGGGCCTGACTATTGTTGAGATAAAAATAATTTACATTAAAATTTACATTAAAAAGGACAATAGACACCTCCTAACAAACTAACTCGCTTCCATTCTTTTAAACACTCTTCCCACCCACCAATCTATCTATCACCCCACTTCTGACATTTCCTATATCTAACCACTCTTTCTATTTACCTTCCCCTATGTAGCCCCAAGTGCAATAGTGGCAGTGGAATGCCTTGCTTGGGTGAAATGATTAAAAAAAAAAATACTTAAGTGTTGATGCCCACTTGAAATTATTTCTAATTTATTTTACTTTATCTGAATTTTAATTTTTCCCCTTATTAGTTATTTTTCTTTTTTTAGATATATTATTTACTTATATCAATAATTAATTTCATGTGTCTTTTTACTCCTGAAGTAAATTCCAACATAAATTATTTTTATCTCAACAATAGTCAGGCCCTCTTTTAGTTTGAAATGGTTAATTTGAAAAAAAAATTGACAAAGCCTAGCAAAGCTCACTATCTTTAATTTTTATTTTTTTCAATCTATCTTTCCTCATACTTCCCCGTGATCTGTGTATCCTTTTGTCTGCTAATCTAACATACCTTTTTTCCTTTCTTTCTTTCCCTTTCCTCTTTCTTCTCTCTTCTTTCTTTTTCCTCTCTTTCTGTCTCTTTCTTTCCACTTCATTTTTCCTTTTCCTTCTCTTTCCACACTCTTACCTTTTGGTTTCATTATCCACATACACACACACACACTCGTACAAATTTTTGCATGCTCCATAATTTTAAAGACTGCCAACAGTAGCAAATCTCCCCCACCTTCCAGACCAACAATTCCTTCTGCCTGCAAATTTAACATACATTTTTCTCTCCTCTTTCCTCCCTTTCCCTTCTCACTTTTTTCTTTTTTCTTTCTTCCTCTCTTCTTTTTCCTTTCCCTTTCTATTTGCTGTGCCTTTCCTTTTCCTTTTCTTGCTGCAAGCTTACTTCCAGTTTCTTGACCCCCACACACACGCTCAAACAAATTTTTAAATTTTTCATAATATTGAAGATTACTGATGAAGTGAATTCAATTCACAGAAATGATCATACAGTCATAAATTTCAAATTTTTTCTAGGTAAAAAAATACATATTGGCTCTGTAAATAAATAATTTTATTTACATTCCTTTTGATATATATTCATGCAAAAGATGGTAAGATTTTCTGTAAGACTCTATAACCAAAATTTCTACCAAATAAGAAAGCTACACAGATTGTTCAGCAATGATCCTCATTAGTGAGTTCACAAATATCTTCCATATTTTTAGGGTGTTTTTACTGGTCACTCTGAATGCTCATCATCTTGAACTGACCCTCAACCAGACAGGAAATGTACATATCTCAGTAGTAAATCTATGAATGTAGCACAAAATTTGATGCAGTTATATGGCTCAGATTTGCCATTTAATTGAAAGATTTTAGAGCCATTCTAACAGCAACTTTCTTCTTTTTCTTTTTCTATGTGCCCTATCCTTTCAGGACGTAAGCGATCATGGTTCTCCATGTCTTCCCTATCCCTGGTGGATCTTAATGTTTTCTCCTGTTACTCCACACAACCTCCGTTCTGTCATCCACCTGATCAGGCCTTTCAAATATGTTATCTGCAGCCTTCCTCTGTCTCTTTTTCCTTCTATCTGGCCTGTCAGTATCAGGTTCTCCAAGCCCTCCTTCCTCATTGCATGTCCCAGGAACTTCAGTTGTCTCTTCCTGATGCTCACTATTAGTTTTCTTTTCAATGCCATTACTTCCAAAACCTCATCATTGCTCACATGTTCAGTCCATGATATTTGCAGCATCCTTCTGTAAAACCACATTTCCACCACTTCAAGATTTTTCCTCATCTTAGATGATATTGTCCAGCTTTCACTGCTGTATTGAAGAACTGACATTACATAGCAATTTAGCACTCTCTTCTTTGTTTCTAGGGAAATTTTTCTGTGTCTTAGTACTTCTGGAATGCGTCCTTTGCCATGCCAATTCACCTTCGGATCTTTGTATTGCACTTTCCATCTCCTGTTATAACACTTCCTAGGTATTTAAATTTTTTTTTTATTTATTTATTTTTTTGTTACAAACACTTAGATAATAATTGAATGTGATAGTCTTCCAAGAGATTTTGTGCTGACTTGTTAGGCTGAGTACTAAAAACTGTTAGTCTGTGGAGTAGTACAATCACAGCACATTATCAACAAGCATTCCAATATCATTTTGTATGTGTGCACTAGTAAGACTATTCAGCATTGTCCAGGTGGAAATAACTTAAAATAGAAAAGAAAAATACTTAAGCAGGTTTTTACACATTCTATCTGTAACTATAAAAATATTCTGTTACCCCAAACAAAAATGATATAGTTGCTTAGTTTCACAGTATTTCTTCCAGTGGGTGGTAGTATAGAAAGACTGTAGATCTCGCGTTAGAACACTTAATTAGAAGTTAGTCTATAAGAAAAATATGGGCAAGTCAGGTTAAGGCCAGCACTCTGGAGAGATTGTCTTTGTACCTTGTTGATGATCGTGTCAAAACTTTATGGTATAGATGAGATTGAGATAACAAATGAATAAAGGCTATATGGTATATGTGAATTATTATCATTTCTGTCCTTTTTATTTTTTGTGTCTTTCATATGTTTCTTGTATAAGTCATTGTGGTATTCATGCAAATGTTCATTATTATATATGTATTGCTGTGTGCAGGTTATAAAGAGTTTTTTTTAACCAATGTTAAAATATCCCCACTTAGCCTATTCTCTATTGTTGACTAGCAGTATAGCCTGGTGTTGCTCGGGTTTAATGAAAGCTTTAAAACTAATCCATGGCCCTGGAGCTCAGACTCTTTGGACATTGGCACGAAAGACTAAAAAGCAATAGTTGTTTCCAGTTAAAGTGAAACCGTAGACTGAAAGAAAAATGAATGGATGTAAATCAAATTTTGGTTTCCTGGTATCGATATCAAATTTTCTGCACTATTGTAAGAACTGCAACCTTGAAACTTCTGAATATCGTTTCTTATGTCTTTGTCTATGAGTGTATCAAATTTGATTAAAATCGGACCACTCCTTCTATAACCCAATTTTTTTGATTATCGATTTTTGATATTTATTGGGGGTACCTTGACACAAAACCTAGCTAAGAACACTCGCAGATGCTTATAGTACAACTGTGTAATTTTCAAGAAAATTGGTTCAGCCATTTCGGAGTCTATAGGTAACGGATACACACACACACACACACACACAAAGTTCCATTTATAAATAAGTTTAGATATATTTATTTTGTGATAAGTTTCAAGGTTGTGTGTTCTGGTCATGTTGGGGTCACGTATGATTTAGATGAGGTTGAGATAATAAATGAGTAAAGGCCAAGTTTTATTAACTATACCACCATTTTTATTTGTTCTGACTCCATAAGATTACGTCTTTTGTTATATATGAATGATTATCATTTCTGCCATTTTGTATTTTGTGTCTTTGATATAATTTTTATGTGTCATTTTGGTATTCATGCGAATGTTCATTATTATATATGTATTGCTGTATTCAGGTTATACAGTTTTTCTTCTGTATATATGTATTGTCTTGTAAATACAGCATATTTGTTTCCCCATGTGTGTGTCAGGTGGAATGTGATATTATGTTTCAGTATTTGAGTACGTGGATTGTAGTCATGAATTCATTCCTTGGTTTTCTGCATATTCTTTTTGTGAATATTAAGCACAACTCTTGTTTGCACAGAGGTAGACTTCTTTTAGTTGGTTGGTGTGTTGCTTGAATCTCCAACGGCTGCCATGCATAGTGGGCAAATGTTGATCAACTAAAGAGTGACTATGCATGTGTGTTCACTGTTCTTTTTATATTTTCTTAACATCTATGCGTTTCTGATTTAATTTTGAAGCAATCTTTAGTTATTGGTTGACATTTGCATGACATCAATTGACCACATAAGCTGTGTCTGTGTTATAATCTAGGTTACCAGAAATATGGAAGAATAGAAATGGGGAAAAGAATGTATTTGTTGAGAGAAAAAGAAAAAAAATGTTTCTCTGTCACTTTATTACTAAAGAGAAAAGGGTATATTTCAATACTCTTTACTACTACCTGCCTACTCACCACAACTTCATTGAGAATTGAAGTTGCTTGTATTCAAAGGGCAGTGTTGATTAGGATTTGGTGTGTGGGGAGGGAGTCTGGCAACTAGCACATAACTCAGTTTTGGCCTATTTCAATGAGGCTAACTACCTTGATGACATGCACTAAAAGCTATTTGAAATCAAGATGAGTTCCATTGCACAACAACGGAGGGTCAACACTGTTGAGAAACTTGATAGGCTTTCCAAATTTTAACTGAAGCCAGTGGAGAGGAACACCAAGCAGCTGAAGAGAGCTGAGAAAAAAATCAACAATTGATCCGCATATATTTGTTAATTTTTCATTTTGAAATCCAATATGAAAGAAGACATTTTTTATAAGAAATAGTTAAATTCACTGGTGAGTTTGAAATGTTCCTCCATTCTTTTATTTTCTGAAAGTTTGTTTCTTTGAAGCTGCAGACAATTTTTATCTTTTCAGACTGAAAATCTTATAAAGAGAATTAATATAAAAATAATCACTGAAATTATTAATTGCTTTACAAAAAAGGTGGATTTTATTTTTGATTAAAAAGAAGTTAGTGTTTTTTCTGTTATATGTTTGAATCAAAATGACCTTTTGGAAATTTAAAAAGTTTGACAAATGTAATACTATTAAAAAGTTTGTAATCCTATTGACAGACAGATTTGTTCTTTTTTTTTTTTTTTTTTTTTTTTAATTATATCACCTTAAGCAAGTCTGTAGCACCACTGATGTGCAGGGGGCTACATAGGAGTGAAAAGATTGGAAAAGAGAAAGCCGGAAACCACATCCTAACAAGGGATGAGCCTCTTCACCTGTTCAATAGACGAGGGTGGAGTGTGAACCGGGCGATAGTTTAGTCTATCTACTCCAATTATCTTCCAGTCTAAAATAAAAATGTCTAACATGAAATTCTCATTCTTTTGCAAATTTTAAAAATTTTATTTGATTCATTTATTTTACTAAATATTACGTAATGAACAAAAAAAAAAGAAAAAAAAGTCCCCTAACCCCTGAGAAACTAGATATAGGGAATACAAGTTGAATTTTTATGGTAATTTTTTTTTTGTTAAGGCTTTTGTTGTTCTAGGCCAGTAGATGTTATTTTCTTTGTTAATCAAAAACAATACATGTCTCTACTCAAAATATATGTACACATTAAAATGACATTCATATTAATAAAAGCAATGTTAGATGAAGCCCCTGTAACTGCATTTAAGAAATATGCCCCAAAACTGGCCCTATGTTCTTAACCAGGATCTACAATAGATGCTGTACTGTTTCTTACTTTCCAGCTTGTTGGAAATCCTCTTCTGTAGTGAACCCCATGATCATTCAAACTATCAAGCTCTATATAGCCCTTTTTAGCTAAGTCCACTGCCAGGAAAGTTGGGTCATTATGTCGGGCCAGGACATTTTATCCATCCTGCATATATACAAATCAACCATTAGTCCATGCATGGAGTACTGCTGCAATATATGGTCAGGTGTCCCCACTGTCCATCTCAGTGTTCTTGACAGGCTCCAAAGGAGAATTAGTAATGTGATAAGTACCGACTTGGTGGCTCGACTCCAGCCACTCTCCCACTGACGGGATATGGCTTCCCTTTATCTGTTCTATAAATACTTTCATAACTTCTACCCCAACGAACTTAAGTCACTGGTGCCTCTGCAACAGGTGTTTACTCGTACAACCAGACTGGCAACCAGGTCTCACCCATTCACAGTTAGATCAACCAAATGCAGACGACAGTTCTACTACTGCAGCTTTTTTTCTCGCACTTCCTGCCTGTGGAACTCACTTCCTTATTCTTGCTTTCCTGATGGCTACAACCTCCAGGAATTTAAATGCAAGGTCAATACTTATCTCTTAACCACTCTGACCCTAGTTCTTTCTTCACCACCCTGTATATCCTTTCATATCTCTCCACCTCTGCAACAGTCATCACACCTATATTCCCTTCCTTCTCTTGCTCCTTTTTAACTTGTTCGTTCCTCTCTTCACGCTCTTCTATCTAATCTTTTACTCTTATGTAGCCCCCCCCCCCCACACACACACACACACATCAGTAGTGCTACCGCCTTGCTCGAGGTGATATGATTAAAAAAAAAGTACTAGATGCTCTAATTAGCTCTAAATTGGTTAGGCATCACACCTTACAAGCTCTTATTTCAGACAAACAATATGGTTTTTTATTCTCTAGGTTAGTTCTTGCATTTAATGCTGAAAGAACCTATCAAGTTTTAGATAAAAATGTCAAATTCTCAGGCTGTTGTTTCAAATATCTCAGACATTTTACATGCTGATCTTTTTTTTTTATAATCATTTCACCCCAAGCAAAGCAGAAATGCCACTGGTGCACAGGGATTACAGTGAGAGAATAAAAAAAGATACAAGGAATGTTGAAGAAAAGAGATGGATGTGAATCAAGCAGGTAAAGATTGCAATTGACGCTGAATTTAAACTTTTAAAGATTGTGGCTATCAAGAAAGCAAGCAAATGGAAGTGAGTTCCACAAATGGGAATTGTGAGAAAAACTGTTAGAGTAGAAAATTCTTCACAAATTGAAGGATTGTAGGGTTTCGGGCTGATTTTTTTTTTTTTTTTTCCTTTGATTCACTCTTTCATATCAAACTGTGTATTGAAAGTTATCTTCGAATGGCCACTATTCTAGATCATTTTGCATTAATGTGGGTGTTTGTCAGGACTCTATTCCTGAACCTACTTTGTTCCTTATATTCATCACTGACCTTCCTGATGTCTTCAGTTCCTGAGTCAGTATCTATGCTGATGATGCAACTATTTCTTAATAAGTCTGATAGGTTCCATAAAGTCAATTTGGCAGATGATCACAACAATAACCTACAGTCCGTTGTTAACTGAGGTAAGAAATGGCTTTTTAATTTTAATGCCTGCAAAACAAAACTGCTCTCTGTTAATTCTCTTAAAGAATCTTTTTCCTTTCCATCAGCGTGGCTGAAGCTAACCTCCAAGAGAGAAACTCAATGGAACCTTCTTGCTCCAATGTTTTCCACTGACATGAAGTGGATTTATTATATTTAATTTTTAACTAAGTCTGATGCTAAGAAACTCAGTTTACTATGTCATGCTAGACTTTTTTTCTTTTTTTTTTTTTGCCAGAATCTATCTTGCCCATCTATAAGTCATTCATCCATGTATCAAATATTGTAGTCATACATCTTGGGCTTCTACTATATATTTAGATTCTTGACAAAATCAGAAAAAGAATCAGCAATGTTACCAGTCCTGATCTGGTAATTTGGCTTGAGTCACTTTCTCACTGCTTCAGCATGGCTTCCCTGTGCCTTTTTTATAATTATATTCATGGTAATTGTTCTGATGAACTTTTCACTTTGATATTGACTTCATAAATTTAAGTGCAGTACTAGATTGGCAGCTAGGTCTCATAATTTCACTGTTGAAATGGCTCTATGTAACCATGACTCCTATACTAATAGTTTCTTCTCTCACACTTCTCACTTGTGTGGAATTTTTTTCATATATATATATATATATTTATAGCAAGTGGATAATATTTTTTTGTTTTTTCACTTTATAAAAAATTCACATATAATTAAAAAAATAGCTAAAATTGTAATACGGGAACACTGGTTGTTGGCATTGTCTTTGCATAATAGGTGTTGCCAGAGGTAAAAAATTTAGGATACTCTTAAATGTAACAGGATTTATAAATATTTTTGGTCCAGTCCCAAATCAGTAGCTGTTTTAAAAATTAGTTCACTTGTGATGTATCTGAACAATAAAAAAAACAAAACAAAATAAAAAAAAGACAACTTTTATTCCCAATAATCCTTGAAAGGATTAATGTTCAGTTCATGTTTCATCAAACTGGATGAAAAATCTGGAAAATGTCCATTGATATTTAAAAATAAATAAAATAACATTAAAAACGAATGTTCAAATCTGTTATGAATTTTTGAAAAAAATTAATGCTTAAATTAAGAAAAATACTTTAAAAAGTTTAACATAAGTTTGACTAATAAGTGTTCAAAACATACGATGGACAAAATTAATTTTTTTATGAAGTAGTTTTAAAAATACATTAATCCTGGATTACTGCTGCCATATCTGGCCATAATTTGCATAGTCTTCACTTTTAGTCTTGATTCCAGAGCCTAAAAGATACTTGTGGGTGCTGAATTATTTTCCATTCAACAATCTTTTCTCATAGATAAAACACTGCAAGCCGAATACTGCTCTGTCGCTATTTCTATGGAAAGTGTTCAAACAATCTACATTTCATTAGTTTCCTCAGTTCTAACCTTCATGAATACGACTCCAATCCTCATTTCCTTTGTGTTTTCACTGTTAATATTTAAGTTCCACTTGAGTAACTTCTGCTGCTGCTATGTGAAACCATCTTCAAAATGAATATTACCCCTGCCAATCCTTATAATCTTAACCGTCTAGAGTTAACCGTTATCTTTTTCCACACATTCACATAAACTGTACCTTTTATTCTGTAACCTTCTACCTCCTGTGGCTCTTGAGCCTTGTACCAAGTGAAAATCATTATAAAAAAAAAATTAGAAATTGTACACTTTTTAAGCAAAAGGCTGAGATGGATGACAAGTCTCAGGTTAGTCCCAAGATTATGCAAATTTTAATCAAGAACCGAGGTTCAAAATTTTTAACTTACAGAAAATAACTAAAATTTTTCATTCTTATTAGGTTTCTATTCAATATTATATTAATCCTAGCAGTTTAGCCCAGTTTCACTTGGGTAGTTTGAGGAATAATAAGAATAAAAACATATGATGAATTTACATAGCAAATACTTACACAATGTCCCGCCTCGTCACTTTTATAGATATAGATAACAATGTTGAATGTCTCCATTAGATTAGGGTGGGAGGGGCAACATATATAGTTATAAATAATATAAAGTGGGGTGATGGATTCTATATTATAATCAATACATAAACTCATCCCTGACTATGTAGTGTGATAATATATATCTTTCTATCCCTAATTTTCGTTTTCTGAAAAAATTCAAGGTGTCGTTAGCATTCTAAAATTTTGATCTACATCTTAGCGTAACTCCAGTTGAGCTACACTGCAAAATGCAGACGCTAAGTCGAATCTATCTATCTATCTATCTATCTATCTATCTATCTATGTTAATATCTATCTGTGTTAATATCTATCTATAGATCTATCTATGTGTGTTAATATCTATCTATAGATCTATCTATGTGTGTTAATATCTATCTATAGATCTATCTATGTGTGTTAATATCTATCTATAGATCTATCTATGTGTGTTAATATCTATCTATCTATCTATCTATCTATCTATCTATCTGTGTTAATATCTATCTATCTATCTATCTATCTATCTATCTATCTATCTGTGTTAATATCTATCTATCTATCTATCTGTGTTAATATCTATCTATCTATCTATCTATCTTGTTGTCTGTGTTAATATATATCTATCTATCTATCTGTCTGTGTTAATATATATCTATCTATCTATCTATCTGTGTTAATATCTATCTATCTATCTATCTATCTATCTATCTGTGTTAATATCTATCTATCTATCTATCTATCTATCTATCTAAATATCTATCTATCTATCTGTGTTAATATCTATCTATCTATCTATCTATCTATCTATCTATCTATCTGTGTTAATATCTATCTATCTATCTATCTATCTATCTATCTATCTGTGTTAATATCTATCTATCTATCTATCTATCTATCTATCTATCTATCTATCTATCTGTGTTAATATCTATCTATCATTGGAGTAGATAGATCTATCTATCGCCCAGTTCACACTCCACCCACATCTATTGAACAGGTTAAGAGGCTCATCTCTTGTTCCCTGTTTAGGATGTGGTTTCCGGCTTTCTCTTTTCCAATCTTTTCACTCCTATGTAGCCCCCTGCACATCAGTGGCGTTACCGCCTTGCTTGGGGTGATACGATTAAAAAAAAAATCTATCTGTCTGTGTTAATATCTGTCTGTCTGTGTTAATATCTGTCTGTCTGTGTTAATATCTGTCTGTCTGTGTTAATATCTATCTATCTGTCTGTGTGTGTTAATATCTATCTATCTGTCTGTCTGTGTGTGTTAATATCTATCTATCTGTCTGTCTGTGTGTGTTAATATCTATCTGTCTGTGTTAATACTTTAATTGGAGTAGATAGACTCAACTATCGCCCGGTTCACACTCCACCCACATCTATTGAACAGGTGAAGAGGCTCATCCCTTGTTTCCTGTTTAGGATGCGGTTTCCGGTTTTCTCTTTTTCAATCTTTTCACTCCTATGTAGCCCCCTGCACATCAGTGGCGTTACCGCCTTGCTCGGGGCGATATGATTAAAAAAAAATATCTAAGTATGTTGATGTCTATCTATCTTTCTGTCTGTCTCTCTCAGTGTTTTAATGTCAACATTAAAACCACATCCTAAACAGGGAACAAGGGGTGAGCCTCTTCACCTGTTCAATAGACATGGGTGGAGTGTGAACTGGGCAATAGTTTATTCTATCTATCTATCTATCTATCTATCTATCTATCTATCTATCTATCAAACAAACACTGACACAAGTCTACCCTTGTCACTTTTATAGATATAATATTAAGTTATATTTAAGAATGGAATAAATTTATATTTAAAAATGAAATGAATCTCAAGCTTGAGAACTTGTTAAGTCTGATCCAGGCTTGACTGAAATTACCTGACTAATAATAATAAATAAAATTATTTCTACTAATTTTCAGTTAGTCTCCTGTGTTGAAGAATTCACAAAGAAAACAATTTAGTTAAGGCTGAAAAATAAAAATAAAAAACCTCCTTTTATTTGATTTTTAGGAGAATATAATCCTATTACAGACAATCGTACAGACAAGTTCACTTGGAACCACCTCTTAATTGCTGTTGTTCCCAGGTCTACTCTGACCTGGAGTGGTAGCACCTGTTAGGGTCCCAGCTATGGGCAAATAGTTAACCCCCAAACTGGAGTCAAAACACTATGAAAGTATAAAAAATGCACTTTTATAGAAACATATACATAAAAATCAACTTTTATAGAAAATAAACGTTTTTGAAGATAAACTATTACCAATAATACATTTTTGAAGAAAAAATTATTACCATAAAAAATTTTTAAAGGAAAAAATTCTCAGTAAAACATTTTTGAATACAAAACTATGAGACATTTTCAGTTTTCTAAAAAAAAAAAAAAGAATAAAAACAAAATTTTTATTAAAATCTGACTAAATCAATCTTTTCACTATAACTAAACATGATAAAAAGTATCTTAAAAACGTCACCTTTTTGGCATTAAATAACCCGCAGGGGTTGATATGCCGTTAAACAAAACTCAAACTCAAAGAACTTTCTGTCTTAGACATGACCCATGTAGCCTTCAAACTGCGTGCACAATAGGCATACAACACCACAGAGAAAGAAGACATGTCCTATGGACTTCTCCCAATCACTGCAGTTCACACACTGCGCAAATCTTCTTGGTGACCCAGAGAGCCTCTTGCATCACCAACCAGGTGAGTTATGTCTTGTTCTTATTGAGATATTTCAGTCTATGCACCCAAGGCAAGGTTGAGCACAACTCCTTGTTTGTAAGGCCAAACTTGTTAGGAAGTTTGTCTTTGGTAGCCCTCCTCACTAACACATGATACAATGCCTTAGGAAAAAACGACTGAGTGTCAGCGAGATGACTCTTCACCTTCAACAGGCAGCTTAGTGTGTCAAGACACACCTTGTAAAATGCGCATTCATCTGGAAGAGATCTCTTGCCTTCCATTTCACCTGTATACACACTTTCCAAGGACAAGAAAGATTGGTGGGGTCCTCCTTCCAGAATTTGCCTCCTTCCCCTTCCACTTGCATAAACATCCAACTCATGAAATTAAAGTAGAGGATGAGTTGGCAGGTTTCAATGCTTGGCAATCCCAGACCACCTTCAGCAGGATGGAGGCAGCAAACCTCGAGATTTACCATGGGAGACGTCTCTCCAAAGGAAGCTGGAGAAGTACCTAATGAATTGACTTCATTTGGTAGATGGCAGTGGAAGGACAGAGAGCTAGATGAGAGGGTAGATGTGCGAGCCACACACTTCCACTCTTCTCTTCAAGATTCTTTTGAGTCCACAGTCACACTGCTTCCTTGACCCTGCTTCCAAACTTCTAACCAATTCAACTTCAGCTGGAGGCTGGGACCAAACCAGACACCGAGTATCCTGACTGGCCCTTCCATCCAGGCAAAAGGCATGGAGAGATAGACTCCCTCCACTCACCCAATTGCAAACTGACAGACTTGTCACTGTTGAACTTGGTCCCTGCCACCTTCTTATACCTGCAAATTTGTTTGCCGCTTTTGTGTATGGTGGCATTTTTTTACAAACATGGACATGTCGTTGGCTTAGGAAAATGCTTGGCTGGTTTGGAGACATCAGGCAAGATGATCCCACAAAGCACCAGATTCACCTTTTAACTTGTGTAGGAATGGTTCCAGTGCAAGAATGTACAGCATAGACGAAAGTGGGCAACCCTGATGAATGGAATGAAACAAGGTGACCTCACACCATTTACCTTCACCAAATAGAGGCTGATTCAGGAGTGAATTTGCAGCTCGAAGCCAGCAGACACAAGGACAGTCCTAAGAAAGCGATGGTCCACCCTATCAAATACCTTGGACTGATCCAAATTGATCAGCATGACATAACCATCAATTATTATTCATTTTTTTTTTTATGATCTAGTGAACCAAGTGAATGTTGTCCTGAATAGTCCTGCCCTTCACAGCACAAGTCTGTTCAGGGCCAATCAGAACAGGCAGATCAAGCTGCAAATTGTTGGTTAATACCTTTGCCAAATCCATCCTCCGGGCCAAGGAAACTCCATTTTCAGTGAATGTGACACTGCTAATAAGAGTTCAGTTGTTAGCAACATATCCTGGCTGCTGATGTTTGTGTGCAAGGTCAAGGTTGCCACTTTTGTTGAAAATCATGACAAGTGGAAGCAGTAGGCTGTGACACTTGGTATATTACATACAAATTAAAACTATATAATTGTGTCAATGCAAAATTGCATTTACTTTATGTTGAAGTGATTCTTGCTCTCAAATTGTATGTTTTGCTTTTTTGTTTTCCAAAAACAAAAAAAAGTGCTAATTCCATATAATTTTTTGTCTGATTAAAAAAAGTTTGTTTTATTAATGGTAAAAATTATAGTTTGTAATTTTAACTTGTATGGGTTTTTTTTTTTTTTTTTGTTTTGCCAGTAAAATAATTTCTTATACAGAAAACTGGAATTTAATTAAAGCATATCTAAAAAAACTGAAAATTTGGCCTTGAATTTTCAGGCTTTTGATAAACCTGGAGTGCGTTGTGGTACAGTAGATATCAACTTGGAACAAGAAATTGGGTGGTTGAGTTCAAATTCCAGTTGAATTCCTTGCATTCATTTACGCACAAATACCCTTGGGAAAGGTATTAATCTATCACTTTCCTCCAGTTATAAGTTAAATAATAGGACAGATTGGATTCTATAGCCATTGATGGCAACCAGTCTTCCACAGAAAGTAATGGTAACCTACTGATAATCTTCTATTTAGTTAGTCATGTCTCTTTTGAAACTTGATCACCGAAGCATGTATCACATATAGCACTTAACTGACTGAATAGGAATCATGATTAAGGCTTGTACTGGTCATAAAGTGGGGGATCGATTTTCTATTGTTATGAAGTAATAAACTGATCCCCCACTAATTACTACATAATAATATAATACATCTCTTCTCCCTCTAGATATGAGTGAAACAACAGGACATACTGGGCTCTGTAGCCTTGGCTGACAACCAGTCTACCGCAAAAAGCAATGGTAACCTACTGCGGGATAATCTTCTTCCCAGTCAGTCATGTCTCCTTTGAGACATGATCGCCCAAAGCGTGTATCACGTATGGCACTTACCTGACTGAATAAACCTTTAGCCACCTTTTAACAATTTCAACATTTTTTTTATAAAAATACTTGATTCTGTTTTGTATTTAAGCACAAAATCTTTGAAAATATGACCTTGACTTCATAAATTGTTTGATAACCGGATACATTTTCTTTACTCTGACCTCAGGGTCCATAAAAGATTTTTCTTTAATTAATTATATAATTAATTCTAACATATATAATTTATTAAACAAATGATTGGAATAAAATCTTGATTTCCATTAGAGGAGAGGTACTTAAAAAATGGAATCTGTAAAGGATTAAAAATATTTAAGCATTAATCTTTTGGTATAATTTATATTCCATTCTTAGTTTTGTGTCAAAATACTGAATATTTTTAGTTTTTCATTTTGCTTTTGAAGAACAATGATTTTTTTTTCCTCGCAAAAAACTTAACTGAAAGATTAAATCCTTTTTCTTTATCTAAATGCCTTTTTCTGAAGTATAAACTGAACACAAATGTATTTCTTATCTATCTTAATTTCTAACATATTTTTACAGATTTACTGTTAGTTGGTTGTTTTTATACTTTTTTTTATGTTTTTAATTTTTCTTACCATAAAATATGACTATTAATGCTGCCAAGAGTTGCAAAACTACTTTGTTTTATAAAACCCTTTTTTTCTTTGTTTTACTCTCTCCCTCTTTTTTTTTTTTTTTTTTTTTTTTTTTTAAATAAAATTGGCTGCAAATCCAGTGTCTACAAAGGACAGAAATGTTATTAAATTTGTATAGTAATTTCTGTACTAATTAGTAAGTCAAGAATTTTAATTTCCGTTTCTCTTATTTTATCTTTTAAATGGCTTAATTTTATTATTAATAATTTAATTATTTTATTATTAAATATTTATTTTGTAGTTTCCCTGTATCTTTTCTATAAATACTTTCATGGTAATTGTTCAGATTAGTTTTCCTCCTTGGTACTTAGACTTTATGAATTTAAGTGCCGTACTAGACTGGTGGCAAGGTCTCATCATTTTACAGCTGAAATGCTAAGATGTAAGCATAAATTGTATGCTTATAGTATCTTTTATCATGCTTCTTTCCTGTAAAACATTCTTCTTGCTTATCAGTCAATTTCGATCATCAAAAATCTGAATGCAGTGTCAATCATAATCTTATGTCTTCTTAATTTCTGTTCTTTTATTATTCTCTCTCCTTAATAAGGTTTTCTTTTTCTCATGTTCTTTCACATTTTGTAACCTCTTGTGTCTTTGTGGTTTTATTTCCTTGCTTAGGTGAAATGATTAAAAGTAAAACTAAAATTATTTATTATTTGATTGATTTTATGAAAAAAAAAATGAAAGTAAAAAAAATCAAAGAATTAATGAACAGTTTGTGAGGTTGAGAAATAAACTAAAATTGTATCCATATGAATTGTCAATCTTTTATCTGTTGCTCTTTTTGAAGCAAAATATTTTGTGCATAGGTAAGTCAGAAAGTCTGTAGCTTAATATGAAAAGAATTTCACACAACAGATTTTTTGTATTTTTCAATTTAATCTCTTCTCTTCTCAATTCACTTAATTCAATGTTTCTTCCTTTAATCACATCAAAAATTATAAAATGAAAATTTCAGATGAAAATTAAAATGTTTGACTACAGACATTGATCTATTCTTGTATTTTTTTTTTTATAGAATAAGGTTCATGTTATACAAGGCCCGGAGGCCACACAAGGTAGAGAGTTACATTAGGGGGCAGTTTGTATGGAAAGAAGATAATGATTAACTTTTAGACTTGAACAGATTAAGATCGTAATGGTTGGGGAAACATCCTCTTAGGAGTCGGTTCCACAGAGCAGTGGTTCATGGGAAGATGTTTGAGTGGAACTTCTCACTGATAGAATATGGAGGGAATGTCGGTAATTTGTTACAATGTGGGTGGCATGGCAGATCCTAGCCCTGAAGGTTAGGCCTAATGAAACCAAGAAATGTAGTTCGTCTGGGCATGTTCCATGAAAGTAGTGATAGAGCAGTGCCAGGCTTGTCACATCTCACCCGTGAGAGAAAGGTTGGAGGGTGGAAAATAATTTGCTACCCACAAAGACCTTGAGATGCTTTTAAACTCTATTGAGGCTGGGGAGTGCAGTCTAGGCAGCTCCCACCCAAATAGGACAACAGTACTCCATTTGTACCCTGATCTGGCTCTTGTAAAGGTAGAGGGAGGGACGTGGAGTTGGGTAATTACTGGAGTGGCACAGAAAGCCAGCCAGCTATTTTATCTGCCTTTTTAGTGATCGCTCATATGTATGAATTTTATCTGAAGTCTGCTAAGAGTTTAAGGCCTAAGTGAGATATTACGTTAATATACTGTAATAACAAAATCCTTTTATCTTAAATTAAAAAAGTTTACATTTACTTATGCAACAGAAATTCTAATACTTCATTATTTTTTTTATCTAAAATTCTTAAAATGCACTTCACTATGGAGTAGTTTAGTTTTTTTACTGTTATTCTTCCAATATAAGGCTCAAGAGACACTCAAGATAGAGGGTTATTAAATGAGGATGTTGTAAAAGCATACAGGTAGACAAGAGAAGCATATTATGAGAATATGAGAGATAGATTATGGTTGACTCTCGACTTGAAGAGGCCAAGAATGTAGTAATTAGGGAAGCATCCTCACAGGAGTCCATTTCACAATGCAACAGTTTTGGGATAAGAATCTGTCAGTAGAACTTTTTCTTTATCAATAGAATATGAAGGGAATGAGAATAAATCAACTCAATGTATGTGGCATATTGGGTCTGAACTGTGAAGTTCTGGTGGAACCAAGGAATCTTGTTCGCCTGAATATCTACCATGAAAATAATGAGATAGATTAGCAAGAGTCTAGTAGTGTTTCATCTGTGCAGAAAGAGGTGGTAGGGTGAGAAACAATTTCATCATCTACCAAGCTGCACAAACACTTTTGAACTCTGCCAAGTGGTTAGTAATCTAGTTTCTCTGACAATTATTCATAACTTTGATTCTCACTGGGTATTCCATCTTAAGTTTTGATAAACCCATATACAAAAATCCTATTGTAGCTGTTCATAAAGAGATATCAGACCCTTTAAATTAACTTCTTAAAACTATAAAAAAAAATTATACTTTTTATATAAAATACAGATCATGATTTTCTTTTAAACATCTGAATTAAACTGAAATTATTGAAAGACATTTTTTTATTACTGTTTGAACATCTAGCATATGAAGTATATTATATTCATCCACATACCCACTCAAATGGAATGTGACATAAAGTTTAAAGTGAGTTGGGGGTTCATGTGTGTATGGACTAGGGACAAAAACTGCTTCTTAAGTCACCATTGACATTTTCACTTTTTGGGAAACTTCAGGCATCAAGTAATGATCCTAGCCCCTTTCCAAAAAATAGTTATTGCCTTGAGGAATAGCTTCCTGGGGCTCGAGCACATTATATTAAATGACTTACTAGCAATCTAATAAATAAATAAAAATGAATTGAATGTCAAAAGTAGTGAGCATTTTGTGACAAAGAGAAATAAATGATGACATCATCATTGTTTCATGATGTCATCACCTTTACATTATGACATGCAACAAGCCATGAAAATGACTCCAATAGAAAATGGCTTCTTTTACACCCATACTCCTTTTATATTTATCTTTGCTTAAACTTTGTACTAAATGACAAATTAAATCCAATCAGATATTTTCGAATGTTTTCTGGTAAGTTTCCTCTTTTATATATGTGCTACCATTTATTAAACAAATATGTCAAAATTTTTATTTGCTCTAATGATAACACAGAGACAAAGAAAATCAATTTTGCAACAAGAACGATCGTAATTCTGTTTTAACATTAACTTCATTTGAACCTCAAATAGATAAACTTTTAGTTTTTTTTTATTGGTGCCGGTTTTTACTGCTGCATCACTTGTAATGTATTTAGATTTAGTCATCTGCACTTACAAATTAAAAAATTAATCATTAAACATCAAATTTTGTAATTTTTTAGCAAAAAATGACTTTTAGGAAATTTAGTTGTAAATGAAAAAAGCTATTGTCAGGAATTAAGCTAAGTTGGAAAAGACTAGAGCTATTATAGGTTTAATTATTTTGTAGCAGTATTTTACTTTAGAAATGCAGTGAAAATCAGGAAAGATAGATTGTCAGTGGTCAGAAATTAGGACAAGTATTATTGATATAATAAGCTACTCTGAAAGTAGTGCTTCTTGTTTCCATGGGAAATAGGGCTGATATGGGAAGTACAATAATCTTATTTGTTTCCATGGAAAATAGAGCAGATATAGGAAGCACAATAATTTTATTGGTTCAAATGCAAACTACTATTTATCAAATAGTCAATATCATTGACTATGCAATTTTACCAGCAATAAAAAAGAGCCTGTATTCTACACCCATAAAAAGTGACACCATTAGAAGGCAACCCTCTTTTTCAAAGCAACAATGGCAGAATTGTTACCAGAAAAATGTTTTTTGCATCTTCTATCTTTTATTGCCTCAAACAAATGAAAATCTAGACAATAAAATGATTGTGGTCAGACAGTTCAACCTATGTTTGAAATGGGATCTACAGTTTACAAACTGGTATGGGCCTTGTTGTTAATCATGTTGCAAGCACAAAATTGTATTCTTTTCTAGTGTGAATCTTGAAACTTAGACCCTTGGCTGAATCAGCATTGTGATGTAATGGTCAGAGTTGTTTTGTCTAGATTTCAGGAAATCCAAGAGGATTGTGCCTTTTTGATTCTAAAGTGTGCCTCATTTTGCCTGCTGATGACTGTATCTTGAATATTCCTTTGATGAGGAATTTACATATTGTCAAGTGATAGACTGTTGTTTGATTCGGGATTGTAATAGGAACACCATATGTTATCAAATTGTCAACTTCAATTGATTAGTAGGCCTACCAAACTTTGATGTTCTTTCTTTTATTGCATGACCATATGTGGGATCTATAGTGAATAGGATTTACTATTTTGTAATGGATGGTGTTTAAGAATTAGAATAGCAAAGGTTAAGGTTGAAAACACCTGGAGGATTTTTGTATAAAGAACAACATGGCATACAAAATAAGAGAAAGAAAAATTATATCTGTCTACACAGATGGTTGTGCAAGAAAAGAAAATCTTTTATGGAATAAGCAGTAGTGTGTGTTTGCATGCACAGGAGCATTGTTTACTGACATCAAGCAAATGTCTTGCTGGAAGAATACTGGGCAATATCTTCTACCTACTGCTAACTACGGGTGAGAAAGCAAAAAAAAAAAAAATGGAGATGTAGTTTATATTCCTTTCATTTATGGTCCTGTATATTATACCACTTAATGGTGTTAAGCAAAATTCATTAGCAGACAAGATTGGGGTATCACACAGACCCACCTGTCAAAACCTTCATGGTATCCCAAGGTTGCTAATATTGTTTCAATGCATTGAAGCCAACATATAGCTCTTAACACATTTCCTTGGTTGTGATCTGATTCACATAGATGAGTTGATCAAAACAATGTCTATTCTTGTTTTTTGACAGATGTGCAGGGTAGGAAGTCATTCATAAAATGGCTTGTCACGTACATCACTGTCACCACGAGTGAAGTGCATTAATTGCTGCCTATTTTCACATCCAATGTTTGGACTCCATAAATATTCTGTAAGCAGTGACAAATACCAATGTGTGTATCTTTTTCAGCATGGAAGAGTTCCATGACATACCTCATTTTAATCACACTTTTATGGCAGATGCTATTTTGCCAAACTTCTGCTACTTGTAACAAAGCAAAAAAAAAAAAATTGTGGGTTACTGGTGGAAATTAATTCAACTCCTCCTGTCATACAACTAACATCATTCCTGACAATGTGAGTTAATATAGAAAAAAGAGGAGGCATTTCTTTTGGGGAGGTCTTTGTATGTGTACTGTTAATGGTTTTACTGTAGGAATGCATTATATTTATAATTTAGTGTATCGAAGCAGCAGATAATTTTCTAAACATATATTGTTAAATATAACAGACAATGAATGTCTATTATGTTTAATCATGAACCATTCTAAACATCGTATTTTAGCTTTAATTCCAGGTAAAAATAAAGACAAAAATTGTCCAACATTTGGATATTTTTTTATTCTGGTTCTAAGCTTTCGGCTCACATGAGCCATCTTCAGAGAAGTTACAGAGATGTTAACATAAAGACATCCACCATCAAACCTCTCTGAAGATGGCTCATGTGAGCTGAAAGCTTAGAACCAGCATAATAAAAAATATCCAAATGTTGGACAGTTTTTGTCTTTATTTTCACCTGAAATTAAAGCCAAAATACAATGTTTAGAACAGCTCATGATTAAACATAATAGACATTCATTGTCTGTTATATTTAACAATTTATATTTATAATGTATAGGCATAGTTAATTCTACTATAGAAATGCATTGAAAACCAAGAAGAAAGGTATTGTCTGTGGTCAGGAATTAGTATAAGTGTTACTGATAGATGAAGCCTACTATATGCATAATGTAAAGGTACAGTTAATTTTACTATAGAGTCACATTGAAAATCAAGAAAAAAGATTGTTTATAATAATTTCCATTAACTTAAATTTAATTCATTTTTATAATTCTTGCTTTGGAAATAGCAATTTTTTTTCTTAATGTATATTCATTTAATATTTTTTCTTATCTTTTTTAATTCACTATTAGTATTTATATTATTTACATTGTTCGGACTGTTGTCTTCATCTTTATTGCCATGTTTACGATGCTATCAGAAATGGCATCGCACATGGAATGAGAATGATATATCCCAGTGACCAAAATAAAGGGTTTGGTTTGAAATTCCTAGCACCTGAAGAAAGCCAGAGGGTACAATGGCCAAAACGTCAAAAACATAGCAATAAAGATGGGGACTGCAGTTCGAACAAGGTAAATAATGTAAATACTAGCTCATCTCAGAAGTATAGACATCACCATTAGTACTTTAATATTTAGCAAGTAACATTTTCATGATTAGTCAATTAGCAAAGTGAATTGAGTCAAAACATTTTTAAATTAACTTTTTCATTGTTAAGCTAATAGACCTATTAGTATTTGGTTTGTCACCCAAGTAGAAATGTATTTAAAGTTTTTATCATTCATGGTATTAACCTTTTGTTAGTACTATGGCATGTTTGAATACTCAACAAAATGTTTTTTTTTCTTAATATTTAGTAAGTTGAAAGTCAGATTTTACTGATTAGCTGTTTGAATAACCCAGTCAAATAGGTATGAGAAATTTCTGACTATTCAAACTATTTGTGTGAATCAGAAGCTGTTTTATTTGTTTATTGAAAAAAGAATGAAACTATTTTTGCATATTTTAACTTTTGAAAGTAAGAAATTCAGTTTTTTTAATATTGGTCTTTTAATTCAGTTTTTAAAAATATAACTTTTTGATTTTAAACTTTTTTAATTATTCTACAAATCCAGGCAAACCCCAAGTGACTAATGCTGTGAAAAAAAAACACTTCTAAAATCTATTGATGAGGAAAATAATTTTTAAAGTTTCTAAGCTTTTGTTTATTGTATGACAATTCTAATGTAACTATTTTCTCTTTAATTCTTCTTTTAAAGTCATTAATCTTCAAGAAAATTTACAATTGATCATTTTTTTTAAATCTTGAATCCATTTTTTCTTTCCATTGATTTTATAAACATTTGAGAAGTTCACAAGATGTTTGCAAAATGACAAAAATAAAAGGGGTCATATTCAACCCCCTCTTTAAGCTGTTCATTGTTATAAATCTTCTTGCCCCCCACTTCAAATCTATGAATAGTCATGTTGACATTCACACCCTGTATGTACACTAATGGTCCAGTAAAAGCCTGTAGCATTATTATTTTGGTTCACTTGGAAAGATGTTCAGTTGCATGTACACTACCAGCCATAATTATTAGGCCACACAGTTTTTTTTTAAAGAAATGATGTATTTCATAATATTTTTTAGTATTTTCTGCCAAGTGAATAATTGTAAATGAAAAATAGAATGGTTCTTTTGTTAATACTGCCCAATAACATGTGCATCAAATAAATTTATAAATATTTGATAATTACCTATATTGCAGTTTCATCAATGAAAGAATGAAGAAAATTTAGGATGATTTGGACAAGTTCATCTTTGCTTCCTTGCCTTGTAAAATTTTGCAAAGTTATAAGAAAAGAACCATTCTATTTTCATTTAGAATTATCCACTTGGCAATAAATACTAAACAATAGTATGAAATGCATGATTTCTTTTAAAAACTGGGGTGGCTTAATAATTATGGCCGGTAGTGTATATATATATATATATAGAGAGAGAGAGAGAGAGAGAGAGAAAAAAGAGATCTAAACTTATTTATAAATGGAACTTTGTGTGTGTCTGTGTGTATCCGTTACCTATAGACTCCAAAATGGCTGAACCGATTTTCTTGAAAATTCACACGGTTGTACTATAAGTGTCTGCGAGTGTTCTTGGCTAGGTTTTGTGTCAAGGTACCCTTGATAAATATTGAAAATTGATAATCGAAAAAAATCGGGTTATAGAAGGAGTGGTCCAATTTTAATCAAATACATCATTTTTTTTAAAACACTGGGGTGGCTTAATAATTATGGCCAGTAGTGTATATATAGATATAAAATAGCAAATCTACAAGGTGCGATGGCTAAATTGTCGCTATTTACCTTGTAAAAGTTTGCAAAGTAACAATAACATAAGAACCATTCTATTTTCATTTACAATTATTCACTTGGCAAAAAATACTAAAAAATAGTATGAAATACATCATTTTTTTAAAACACTGGGGTGGCCTAATAATTATGGCCGGTAGTGTACATTCTCAGGAGAGGGCATTTAGTTCATCACTTTGATAGTGTGTTTAGTAATTCATTGAATAAAAACCTTATTAAATATTTTAAAAAGTTCAATGTTAAAACTGTAGAATGATAGGATGTGATACAAGGTCAAGTTTAAAGTGGAACCATGAGTACATGCAGCTATTTCCAGAAATTTTCCAATTCTCTTAGCAATTTTGGAATATTGAGGATTAACCATGATTTTTCTTTTTTATGATGGGAAGAACAGAATCTCAGGAACTATTTTCTTTTTTTTGCTTTAAGATCCAAAATTTTAAAAAAATTGATAAATGGTCAGTTGAAAAAACAGGAATTGTTTGTTTGCCATGAAAAAAGTTTAAACTGACTTGACTCTGTTTTTAAAACATTTCTTAATTTGCTTAATTCTGCCCCTCATCTTTGCATTCATTTCCTGTACCAAGTGGTGAAATGAGTTTGCTAATTCTAATTGACTTAAGTTGCTTATTAGGGTTATTAATCTTGACGCCTGCCTCCACCCTTTCCTGACAAAGGGTTGCATAGATTATGTAATTTAATTATTCATCATGCTTATGTCTATCTTTTCTTCATTTCTAACATGACAGGCAATAAATGGCTGATAAAGGGATTTTGTTGTGGTTTATAGTTTCCAAAAATGAGGTACAAATAATTTCCCTGATAGAGAAAAGCATTCTTCTGTACATAAAGTATTTTCTTCCTCTCCAAAAGGGCAGAGTCTAACAACATGTTGCATTAACAAGGTGCTGATACAGAGAGAGACAGAAGTAATATCTTAGTCTTCCTCACTCTCCAAGGTTCACTATAGGCATTAATATATTCACAATATCTGTCTATCTACCTGGTGCCTTGTGGCAAATAAGATCTCACATATTCATGATATATCAACACCGTAGCAATTTGGATTGAGTGATTTGTTTAACGGCACATCAACACCTTAACTGGTCTTCTATGTATCTTGTCCTTTCAGGACGTAGGCGATCATGGCCTTCTACGTCTCCCTATCCCTGGTGGCTTTCAGCACGCTTTCTCCTGTAACGTCTCTCAGCCCCCGTTCCGTCATCCACCAGCTCAGGCCCCTCAAATGTTATCCGCTGCTTTCCTCTGTCTCTTTTTCTCTCTATCTGGCCTGATAGTATCAGATTCTCCATGCCCTCCTTCCTCATTGCATATCCCAGGAACTTCAGTTATCTCTTCCTGATGTTCAATATTAATTTCCTTTTTGTTTCCATCATTTCCAAAACTGCGTCCTCGGTCCATGATATCCACAGCATCCTTCTGTAGAACCACATTTCAGCTGCATCTTTGTTGATATTGTCCAACATTTACTGCCATATTGAAGAATTAACATTTCATAGCAATCCAGTACTCTCTTCTTTGTTTCTAGTGAAAGTTTCCTGTGTCTTAATACTTTTCTCAGCTTCTGGAATGCGTCTTTCACCATGCCAATTTGCCTTTGGATATCTGTGTCGCACTTTTCGTAAATTATGCTCAGCTTTTGTTCATATAAATGTTTGTGCGGATATTATTACTAAAGGCAGTAATATTTTGAATGCAATTGCATGCAGATTACAGATAAAATATATTGTTGGTTATTCTACGATAAATAGGTATTTCTAGTAATTTTTTTATATAGTTAATGTATTTTTATATTTCCATAGGGTTTGTTTTTGTTTTGGTGTTCGCTATTTACCCGTAGCTGGGACCCTAACAGATGCTACCAACATAGGTTAGGGAGCTCTGAGAACAACAGCAAATAAGTGGTGGTTCAATTCTTTTCAAAACCTCCAATCTCCCAATCAAAGTCCTTGCTGCAAGATGTAATTTATCATTATACCCAGGAAAAAACACCTCAATGAGATGGAAAGAAAGACTAAAATAACCTAAAGAAATGAAGTCCAAAAATAACTTCTAAATCATGTTTCCCATTTTGTCAAAAATGTTTGTATATATGTCTTGTGATGACCACAGGAGGAATATACTGTGCAGTCCTGTGGTATATCTTAAGTTCCTATTTAGAATTCATGAAATTTGCATCAACTATCTTAATCAATGGGTTGTCATGTGAACTTCAAGGGCCACTTAAGACATCAATCAGTTTTTCCTGTTTGAGGAGAGACAATCACCTTCTGAACTCCTACAGCATCTTAAAGTTGGGGTCTTCCATAAGTACATTGATACCAATGTAGAGATTGTTTGTTTCCATGATGTTTCATTTTTTAAATGCATCAGACTTTACGCCAAACCCGATCCTTTTGAATATAATGTCGAGTTGCTACCTGGGAGTAGGGACACTCCTTAAAATTTAGCTATCATGCTAATTACTCGAGTTAAGAGATGAGGCCAACAACAGACTAAAGAAGGTATGAGTGTGATATTTTCTGGCAGACAGGAAAAATTTGTAATAATTTTACTTGGACTTTCTTAAAGAAGCCATTAAATCTCACTGTGAATTCCTAATGAGAATGAATTTTATTTATAATAGAATGTAGAGAAATTTTAAAAAAACATTTTGCCAAAATTATTTAGCTAAAAAGAAAAAAATTCTTTTTAAAATAAACAAGTTATAAGATATTTATTTATTACAGAATTTGAAGATATGACACTGTTGCATAGCTTCACGCATTTAGAAATATTTAGTATCTAAATGTTTTATAGCACCATGATATATGCTTTGCATAAGCTAGAAACAGAAAAACGGCCTAAATCAATCTTAAAGACAAAGAATTAAAAAAAAATTAATGCATATAATCTAAATTAGCACTCTAGTATACTTATAACTATATTTATTCTTGTAAAAATACAAAAATTGTGGCACAAAGCCGAAAAGGGGAGGGGTAGAGGTTGGTACTCACTGAACTATCCTATACCGAGCTAAACACTTTCACGACCCATTCACTCTTTACAATTTGCACAATCACCACAAGAACCCATCCATCGACTCCCAATCTTTCAAACACCATAATGTCACAAACTTACAAGGGACACCTAAAAAAGTGGGGAAATAACCCTTGACAATAAGAAATGTATTTATATACAATATAAAATATATGTATAATATAATA
This sequence comes from Ascarosepion bandense, assembly GCA_037127315.1. NCBI lineage: Eukaryota > Metazoa > Mollusca > Cephalopoda > Sepiida > Sepiidae > Ascarosepion > Ascarosepion bandense. The sequence goes on along the minus strand of JBBBDQ010001236.1, from coordinate 2,980,895 downwards.
TGAACAATATGTACAATATAACATTTAATGAAAAAAGAAATGATGGGAGGGAGATGAACTCAAAATTACAAACTGAAAATAGAACAAATTTTTAAAATAAAAATAATAAACAATGTTAGTAAGACCCATTCATCTCAGAAAAAAGAGTGGCCGCTCTATTCTGCCAAACGGCAAAATCAAGAAGCACACTCGCTAAGGAAGTGGGGAGGGGGTAAAAACAATAATGGAATGGGACAATAAAAGGCTGAACCAGCTGAGATAAAAGGAGGCCTAAACAAACTGAGGGAGGGATCTCGACTTGGATCATAACAAAAGAGAAAGCTGGGTACCGGCTAGGAACACATTCATTCACATTAACTAGGTACACAAAAGAAAGCTACCTTAACCAGGGGAGGGTTCCAAAGGAATCCACCCTGATATACTTATAACTCTCACATCAAACCTAACTTCTGTGTAAACCAAGTAGACAAGAAAGATTACTAAGAGATATAGACAATGCATAATATAGAAAGATTACCAAAAGGCTGTTAGTTTTAATTACTCAGTGATATATTTTAGTTTTGAACTCTCTTGTATTCTTGGAAATTTGAGTTCTTCATGGGTTGTTTACAATTTCAGCCATGAAAATTTAGAAGAGAACATTTTTATTAGTGACTAGATGTTGAGTTAAGTGATAAAATAAAATCATTGCCTCTCAGGTTCTTATTCAGAAAAAAAAAAAAATAGCCTTGCTTGTATTTCTGCTAATCTCTCTCCAGCAACTGGAGTCTAGTGTTGAATAATTTTTGAACATTTTTACAATTTAGAATTTTTTAATGGAAATCTAAATGATGGTAGAAGAGAAAAATAAAATAATTTTTGCATAAATTATTTCCCATGAAATAATTTTGTAAAAAAAAAAAATTATATATATAAAATAAAGTTTTATTTCCTACAGCAATTAGTTATTTTTTTACCCTTTTCTTTCAAAAATATTTTTATTTTTTTATTTATTTATTTTTTTCATAATCATATCCTCCCAAGCAAGACATTTTTTACTGTCACTATTTTGCAGGGGGTTACATAAGAGGAAAGTTATGAAAAAGAGTGACAGGTTATAGGGGTGTCAGGAAGTGGGTAAGAGAACGATGAGAATACTGATGAGAGTGGAGTGGATGGTAGTCTCCTTCAGGTTTGCCAGATATTCAGTAAGAATAATATCAAACTAAGTTACAGCTGCTCTAGAAGTTTTGAAAGAATTATAAAATTCAATAATAACAGAATATTGGATAAAGAAGGAGGAAATAGAACCAGAAGAACATGTAACTGTAGGAATATGAATAATTGTCTGTTGAATGGCAAGTGTTGTACTAAAAGCACTGTATACATGTCTGAGGTCAGGCACTAATTTCAAGGAGGTGTACATTGGCTGCACTAAGGGGCCATTTAAAAACCACTTTTACAACCATACTTCTTCATTCAGGTTAAAAAAGCCTCAGAAGTGACACAAGGCTGGTAGACTGTGTATCGAAATTTAAAGAAATTTGTGGAAGAAACCTGTGCATGAAGCGAAGCATCTTAAGGTAAAAGCAAGAAAGAATTGTGGAGATATTTGTAGATTGTGCCAGGAAGAACAATTGGCCATAATAACATATAAAAACAAAGGCGAATTGTCAAAACAAAGTAATATCAAGATGTCAATCAGTTAAGTGCCATACGTGATACACACTTGGGCAATCATGTCCCGAAAGAGACATGACTGACTAGGCAGAAGATTATCCTGCAGTAGGTTGCTATTGCTTTCTGTGGTAGACTGGTTGCCAACCAAGGCTATAGAACCCAATCTGTCCTGTTATTTGACCCATAACTGGAAGGAAGAGACGGATTAATACCTTTCCCAAGGGTATTTGCGCATAAGTGAATCCAATGAATTCCTCTGGAATTCGAAAGGTATCTTAAAAAGGAAATACTGAGTACATATGAACACGGATAAGTTTCTATTTTTTGTCAATCTCCTCCCCCTTTTTGGTAAAGAACGAGTTCAGTTTCCACCTTCAATGTGTTTTTTTTTCCTCCTCCTTTTTCTTCTTCTCTTCTCTCTTATTATTCTAGTGTTGGTGCATTTTGGGAGTGATTTTTTTTTTTTTTTTTTTTTAGTTTCTACACCTGTGCCTGATGATACCTAACAGTGAAAAACATGGGTAGCTTGATGTATATTCCACAATTTGTGATTCTATTTTCGCTCTACTTTCTCCTGAACGTATTGAGCACTTTGTTGTTTTATGCCTTTGGAGGCAGTTATTTACTGCCTTCCACTGATATATTGTTATATATATATATATATATATATAATATTTTCCTCCTGTTACGCTCATGTAGAAAGTGACAATCGCAAGGCAGCGTCGGATCAGTTCATTCTGTTTACTACCAGATATGAAAAATTTTGCTATATGCTTGCTTTTTAACAGTGCCTTATTATTTTATTTTTTGCAATAATTATATTGTTGAGTAGTGAAAATATACCCTCTCTATTATAATAAAGACCTTTGTGTGTAAATATATATATATATATATATATATATATATACACATATGCATATATATATATATATATATATATATATATATATATATCCTGCCATGCTCAGGGGTTCGGATTATTCTTTCTTTCTCATATGTTAATATAAGATACTTAATAGTAGGTACATCAATATATATGTTGCCATCATTTTAGATGATATGAGCCCACTTGTAGGTGTATAATTTTCACTAGTATTAGTGATTAGTCTTAAGCTAGAAATTCAGTTCAAATGTTGATTTTCAAGTTAAACCCTTGTGGGTCACACCACTTAGCTTAACCAAAAGCACCTGTTAGGTTGCAGTATTTAAGTCTATGAAAAGGCAAACGTTTTCTCTCTTTCTCTTTTCCTCTTGCTTCCAGATATAGTTGAATGTAGATAAAGAACCCTGCCAACAAAATGCCTTCTCCTTGGACCTCTGTCGACTGAACTCCCCACTCTCTCCTCATAGCTCATTTTCTTAAGAAATTGACAATTGATCATTTCTAAATGGAATTGATCAATTTTGTATTTTTATCTTCAATCTAAAATGTCTCCTTTCAAAATTATTGATTTTTTTTTTATAACTTTTAACTTTTATCTTATCTGTTTATTCAAATCACACCAAGAGTAATGAAAAGGAATCTACATATATAAAATATGTATTCACATTTGTGAATACGCGCACACATGTTGGGTGTATAACACATTTTTTTTCTCCCCATAACTTCCTATAACATAGAATTAGACAAATAAGATGTGATATGTATTTTCTGTTCAAAGATAAATAAATAGCAATTTTGTAATTTCTTTATACTTGTAAAATCTTAAAAACTTAACACGTGGTGCCATTTTTAAACAACACAATTAAACTTGTCTGCTATAATAACTTTCCTCTAAGGTACCAGTCTTCATGAATTTAAGTGCAGTACTAGGTTGGCAACTAGGTCTCATCATTTTCCAATTGAAGATATAACCATATGCTCTTTGCTAGCAGTTTCTTTTTTTGTACTTATCACTTGTGAAACTCTCGTCAGGGTAAGTCAGCTGACATACCAAGACGTGCTGTAGGATGAAACCTAGGTAGGTCTGTTGGCTCTTACTTAGATTTATTCTTTCTTAATAAGTAAACATATATTAATTAGTATTTAAACATATAAAAGATGCATTCAGATACAGTTAATTGCTGTACGTGATACTTGCTTGGGCAATCATGTCTCGAAAGAGACATGACTGATTAAGCAGAAGATTTTCCTACAGTAGGTTGCCATTACTTTCTGTGGTAAACCAAGTCTCAACCAAAGCTATAGAACCCAATCTGTCCTGCTATTCAATCCATAACTGGAGGGAGAAGAAATGGATTAATATCTTTCTCAAGGGTAGTTATGTGTAAATGAATGAAATAAATTCAACTAGAATTCAAACTTTGCTCTCTGATTTCTCATTCTGTGTCAATATTTGTTACACTACAGTGTCATACATGATACACGCTTGGACGATCATGTCTCAAAAGAGACATGGCTGACTGGGCAGAAGAGCCAGCAGTAGATTGCCATTGCTTTCTGCGGTAGACTGGTTGCCAGCCAAGGCTAAAGAACCAAATCTGTCTTATTATTTAACCCATAACTGGAGGGAAGAGATGGATTAATACCTTTCCCAAGGTATTTGTGCATAAGTGAATGCAAGGAATTCAACTGAAATTTGATCTCGGCTACACGATTTGTCATTCCAAGTCGATATCTACTGCATCACAACGCATATTGGTTTTACCCAAATAGAGCATTTAATGAAATTTTTATAACAAAAAGCCTTAATTGCTTGTCATTGCAACCAGGGATCAAACACAAAGATCCTGATGTGATTATGGAATGTCTAATAAATAATCTTAGAAATAACCATCCTTATTGCTAAACAAAGTTTAATTTTTCTTCATACTGAAAAAATGTTTGACTTAGTCTATTGTTCTAGGAAGTACCGGATTTCTTCTGTGTTTTGCCAGAGCCTGATCAGAACATAAATGGAGTATTGCTGCTGTATCTGGACTGAAGCTGTCCAATCCCCATTTTTCAACTTTGACAGAGTTCAAAAATCAATGACATGGACTTATTCTTCTCTCTGTAGTCTCTTTCCCTCAGACTCAATGCCACAAACCTGTTATTCTCTCACTATTTCCATGGGAAATGTTTAAATGAGCTCTGTTCTTTAGTTCTATTAGTTGGAACCTTTACAACTAGGGAATGCCATGCTACTTCCATGGAGTCAAATCACCCTCATTTCCCCCATATTTCAAATGTAAAGAAAAAGCTCTTCAAGAACTACTGCTTTACGGAACAGACTATTATGTATGTTTTCCTGATCACTACGATCTTACCCTCTTTAAGTCCAGAGTCAAATCATCGTTTATCCTCCTAATCTCCATATCCTACCAACTCATTCATTCATATTGCATATCTCATTCGTTATAATCATTTCAAGAGTAACTCTTTACTTTGAGAGTCTCTTGTTCTTGTATTAGGTGGATTTTAATATAAAAGAATTATTTTGTTGTAGAAATGGTTTCTGTTCATTTATCAAAGGATGAACAGTTGAGTGATTGTTAGCGGCTCCAATTAAGGTATTGGAGAACAGTTTGAATTCCAGTCAAGTTCATTACATTCACTTACATGCTAATTCTTCTTTTATGTGCCATGTCCTTTCAGGATATAGACGGTCATGGCTTTCCACATTTCCCTATCCCTGGTGGCTCTTAGCACACTTTCTCCTGATACACCACGCAACCTTCATTCCATCATTCACCTGATCAGGTCCTTCAAATATATTATCCGCTGCTTTCCCCGTCTCTTTTTCCCCTCTATCTAGCCTGGTTTTCCAAGCCCTCCTTTCTCATTGCATGCCCCAGGAACTTTAGCTGTCTCTTCCTGATGCTCAATATTGATTTTCTTGTTGTTTCTATTCTTTCCAAAACTTCATCATTGCTCACATGCTCAATCCATGATATCCACAGCATCCTTCTGTAGGACCACATTTCAGCTGCTTCAAGTTTTCCTTCATCTTTAAAGATATTGTCCAACATTCACTGCCATATTGAAGAAACTGACAACACATAGCAATCCAGTACTCTCTTCTTTGTTTTTAGAAAAATTGTCCTGTTTATTAATACTTTACTCAACTTCTGGAATGCTTCCTTTGCCATGCCAATTCATCTTCGGATCTCTGTGTCACACTTTCTGTATCTTTAAGAAAGGTGTGAATGCATCTCTTCTTCACCTAGATATAAATAAAATAGCCGGACAGACTGGGTTCTATAGCTTTGGATGATAACCAGTCTAGAAGATAGAAACTCTGAATTCCAAACCACCTTGTAGGTCCTGCCTCTGTAGGTAAAGACTGACTAGAAGGTAACTTCAATTACAAATCCACTTCAAAACATTTCCAGTGTAAAAAAAAAAAAAAAAAAAAATGAGTATGTCATTGTACTATTCTGCTTTGAATGTCACCATGAACCACAATTGTGAGATTGGTATGAGTGATAACTAAATAAAAAGATGAAGTAGTTGATCAAAGGTCAAAAGTATTCAGATTGTCTTGTCAGTCAGTTAAGTGTCATACATGATACACACTTGGGCGATCATGTCTCGAAAGAGACATGACTATGCAGAAGATTATCCCACAGTAGGTTGTCATTACTTTCTGTGGTAGACTGGTTGCCAGCCAAGGCTACAGAACCCAATATGTCCTGTTATTTAATCCATAGCTGGAGGGAAGAAACAGATTAATGTCTTTCCCAGGGGTATTTGCACATAAGTGAATGCAAGAAATTCGACTGGAATTTGAACTCCTCTCCTCGATTTCTCATTCTGAGTCGATATCCTCTGTACCACAACTTGTAAAAAAATGAAAAAAGTTTTGAAGAAAATATGAAAGTAATTTTCTGGTAAAGTCTTTATTAGCCATGTTGTCATTTTGCATTTCCCAGCATCCAAACTAAATTTAATCATTTCGGAATATCAATAGAATTTGAAGATTTTCAGCAAATTTATGAAATTAACTTGACAGAAGTTTAGAGTCTAAAAATTAAGATTTCCAAGACATAAAATGCACAGGGAATTCTTCACTATTCAAAAGAGTTCTTCTAAAAAAAATTACAAATAAAAGCACTTTTCTCCATTTCTATCAAATTTCTGAGAATTGGTGGCTCAGTTATTAAACAATAATTTTTTTGTATAATTTTCTTATCTGTATTTTTCTCCTGTCATTTTGGCAACTCTAACCTTCAATCTTTCCAAGTGTTTAATTTTTCAATAGTTAATATTTTTTAATGAAAACAAACAATTTATGATTCATTGCATTTTTGTAGAATCAATGTTGTTTAAATTTTTATTTAAATCTTTAAAAAAAAAATATTTACATCTTAAAAATTTTAGAAAAATATAGGGTCTGTCTGGAACGTATTCAGCAATTCTGAAATCTGGTTATGCGTCCTTGATTTAAGTTGGTTACCAATTCAATCAAAAATGGAATTGAAAGAGCTTGGGTTTTATGTGCTTTTTCTATTCACAATGAATATGCATAATGTTTTTCCTGAAATTTGGACATTTACCTGTAGAAACATTTTGGATGGTTAAATTTAAATACCTGCAAAGTTTTCAAACAAAGGATGGAAAGATGAAGGAAAAACTTGAAGCAAGTGAAATGTGAATGTGATTCTACAGAAGGATGCTGAGATTACCATGGACCAATGATGTGAGCAATGACAAGGTGTTGGAGATAATGGAAACAGAAAGGAAACTTATACTTAACATCAGGAAAAGAGAGCTGAAGTTTCTGGGACATGTAGTGAGAAAGGAGGACTTAGAGAATCTGATACTCACAGGACAGAGGGAGTGAGAGACATGGGAAAGCAATGCAAGACATACTTGATGGGTTTGAGCAAATGAATGAAAGAGCAGGGTTTAGGAGAAATAACAAGAAAGGGTGTTAAAAGCTACACAGGATAGGAAGATGTGGAAGGCCATGATCTTCTACGTGCTGTGTCACTTTTGAGGAAGATCCATTGAGTGTAGGACAGGTGAAATTTTTGTATTAAATTTGGCCAGAAATCCATTGGGAGTGATCCATGTTCTGAAAGTCCTTCAATAAGTAAAACATACAAAAATGCTGATTGCAGCTTATCTGAAAAGAAGTTAGCATTTAGTAGCCTGAGAATTTGAAAAAAAAATCTATGGATTGCATTCAGCCATTTTGGCTAGCTTAATTGTTGAAAGCTAAAATAATCAATCCTGCTCATTCCTCACGCCTTGATAAAGTTTTGAATCATTTATGCAATCCTGTAGGGGGATATATTTTATTCTATAGCCTCTTTCTCCCAGATGCGGTATTGAAAGTCTACTGCTACTCAATTACTGTTACCATGGTAAATAAGATGAGCTCCATTTTTTTTTTTTTTTTTGTTCCATTAGTTCAGATTTTTATAGCTAGAACCCACCCTGCTATTTCCATTGGGGGGCCAAATCACTATATTTTCTCTGTTCCATTTGTAAGGAGAGGGTTTCACTTGGCTAAGAATTGCCACTTTGTTCAAACAAGGCTTACTGTCTCATCTTGTTGAAATACTTGTGCCTGTAGGATTACCGAAGTTAAGCAACATTGAGCCTGGTCAGTACCTAGATGGGTGACCACTTAAGAATATCAGGTGCTGTAAGCCTGGATGGTGTAAGCCTGGTGGTGTAAGCCTGGTGGTGTAATGGATGAAATTAAGAACATAAGGTGGAATTTGTTACTGATCCTGAAAGGCTGTTTTAAAAAGTGGAAAATTAAATTCTCTTCAGATAGACGAAAATCATGAATTCCTATGATACTTTATTTCTTAAATATAAACCAATTAGCTTACAAATGAGTAATATTTCTTCTACGTTCACTGAGTTTATTTAATGATTTCCTTGGTCTGTTTTATCTTCAATATGTCTTGCTGCTGTAGAATAAGACATAAAAGATTGTGCGTTGAATGTAAGTACAAATGTTGGTCCCTTAGGTTTGACGTACTAGCGGGAACTTTGTATTTTTTTTTTTTTAATCATATCATGCCAAGCAAGGTAGTAACGCCACTGAAGCGCAGAGGGCTACGTAAAAGTGACAAGATTGGAAAAGAGAAAGCTGGAAACCACATCCTAAACTGGGAACAAGAGATGAGCCTCTTCACCTGTTCAATAGACGTGGGTGGAGTGTAAACCGGGTGATAGTTTAGTCTATCTACTCCAATTGAAAAAAAAAAAAATAGTGAAAGATTGGAAAAGAGAAGAGAAAGCCGGAAACCACATCCTAAACAGGGAACAAGAGATGAGCCTCTTCACTTGTTCAATAGACGTGGGTGGAGTGTGAACCGAGCGATAGTTTAGTCTATCTACTCCAATTATTATCACGTAATAATGCAGAGTAAACTTGCCAGACCGCTGACACATATTTCTCCCTGACTACTCGCTATACTGTTACTTATATTAGGAGGGAGAGTCTACTATCCCTAGACAGGTGAGTTCCTCATAACACTTGTGAATGTCAAATTCCCCAAACCTTTTTTCTCACTATGTGCCCTGGAAATTTCAACTACTCCTTTCTTTTTGTTTATAAGTATAATTGTCCTTTTTTACTTCCATTTTTCCAAAAACTTCATTGTTACCCACATGTTCAGTCCATGGTATTCTCAGCATCCTTCTGTAGAAACATGTTTTTGTTGTCTCAAGTCTTCTCTTCAGCTATGAGTAGATTTTCCAGCATTCATTGGAGGGCTAATATTACATAACATTGCAGGACTCTTTTCTTTGTTTCTAACAAATGTTTCCTGTTTCTTAATGCTTTGCTTACTTTTTGTTTGTAATTCCTTTGTACAATGTCCTATATTATGTGCCACACCTTGGCACTGTTTTCTGTCTATTTTTCATCAAGTTAAGAATTTCATCTATCATCTATTCCTTTTGTTCCTTGTCTAGTTTTCTTTGGGATGATCTCATTTGCTGTGTCCCAATATCGATTCTCATTTAGTTCATTGTATCTACTTTTAACACTACTTATTTACATCTTCAAACTAGAGTTATTCAGACATATTGTAATTTGGATGATGCCTTGGACCACTTTAACTTGTGTAGTTTTCTATTCTATAGTTACATATCACTCCTGCAGTTGGCACTTTCATTACTTAATTTTTTATTAATCATTATACAGTCAATTTGTAATTTCTCCACCTGAGCCTCTCTCCATGTCCATTTCTAGAGGTTTGAGTTGAATTCAATGCTTATCAGAAAGCTTGATTTAAGAAGAGTTGATCTGTGTTGACCCCCAATATATACTGGATTCATTCTAAGAGATTTTTTTTTTTTTTTTTTTTTTTTTTTTAATCATATCACCCCGAGCAAGGCAGTAACGCCACTGATGCGCAGGGGGCTACGTAAGGGTAAAAAGAATGGAAAAGAGAAAGCCGAAAACCGCATCCTAAACAGGAAACAAGGGATGAGCCTCTTCACCTGTTCAATAGATGTGGGTGGAGTGTGAACCGGGCGATAGTTTAGTCTATCTACTCCAATTGAAAAAAAATAAAATAAAATAATAAAGGAAAAGAGTGAAAAGATTGGAAAAGAGAAAACCGGAAACCGCATCCTAAACAGGAAACAAGGGATGAGCCTCTTCACCTGTTCAATAGATGTGGGTGGAGTGTGAACCGGGCGATAGTTTAGTCTATCTACTCCAATTGAAAAAAAAAAAAATAAAGGAAAAGAGTGAAAAGATTGGAAAAGAGAAAACCGGAAACCGCATCCTAAACAGGAAACAAGGGATGAGCCTCTTCACCTGTTCAATAGATGTGGGTGGAGTGTGAACCGGGTGATAGTTTAGTCTATCTACTCCAATTAAATACCAAAAGTTCTGTACTTGACAACACTTCTGAAAGTCAAAAGGTGACCTCAAAGCTATGAAGTCTAGAATTAGGCTGCAAATGATGTTAATTGATACAAACAGGAAGTGAATCCAGCTGAACTCAGGATACACATACACATGCACAAGACAACCAGATAACAGGTATTTACATAAATGCTCAACCTATGAAAGGAGAAGCAAAATCCTTCGCATTCTTGCAAGATCAAATGTTCTAAGAAAGACTCAAAACCACATACCCTTGATTTGGCTGATATTAGTTTGATGGAATTCAAAAATGAATAATTTCTATTGTGTGGAAAATTTAATCTTGTAGATTTCAGATGTTACTAACTCTTTGAGATTTTTAAAGATAACACTAGTATGGGAGCAGAAAATCTCTCAACCAATGCAGGATTAAAAAATTCTAATGTTGAGTCATTTGGTCAGATTTTAAGAATCTTCAGGACCTTGTGTATTTAATGAGTTTTTTTTATTTGAGTTTTTACTCTTGCAATGTTCATTGGAGATCAAGTGACAACAAAACACTTCTCTGACATTTTATTTGATTTTAGTCATATCTTGAAGATTTTAGTTTTAGCTGCAATTTCCAACTTGGCAAATTTCTTTAGAACTGATAATATAAATTTGATTTATTATTATTTTGACAAGGTTTTGATGTTTTTTTTCTAGATTTTTCCTTTCATTTTAATCTGTCCAAACAATCACATATATTAATGTTTTTTTGTTTTTTTTCTCAGGCTTGGGGGATTCATTTGAAAGCAAATCAATTTTACAATGAGCACATTAATCTCCACAATTAATCTTCAATTCTGATATCTCTCTTTTTTCAGTGTTGAATTTAGATTCAATTATTCCATATCTAAAGTTTTTCACTGATTCTTTTATTCATTCCTCACAATTATTAGAAATTTCTTCTTTGTCAGGTAAGAATTTTGCTTTTCCAACTTGTGACACTGTTGTGCTTTTGCACGCTGACATAGCTCACTCCAACTTGATCTATTTTCTGTTGCTGCATGTCGTACTTTTACCATTTTCATCTTCACCCCTGCCAATTCTGCTGGTACGTCTTTCATTGATTTCTGACTCCACTACCAAAAAAAGAAATATTAAGTGCTGTCCATTTTGTGTTGTTTTTCTGATTGAGTACATCCACTTTTATCTAATGTACTGAGATCTATCGTTCCTTGCCAAATTCATCGAAGTTCCCCACCCTCCTCACTTGCAGCAGGTGACTGCGAGTAATTCCGCTCTAACCAATAGCAAGTTTGCAAGCCACTGCTAAGCAGTTCCAACCACTCAGATTTAAACTACTGTCTGCCTCCTCCTCCTCTTCTTCTTCACCCCCGTGCCAGTGTTCAATGCAGACATCGTTCCGTTCACACTAGTGTAGTCTTAGAAATATTTCCCCTTACTGACTGCCGGTGCAATTATAGAAATGTTACCTGTAGATACATCAACCATACCTACGATGGTCCAAAAGCCTGCGACTCTTTTGGGAAATAAACTTTTTCAGGTAAACTCTCTCCAGTTTCTTTATTCTTTTCATCTTTGTTAGCATCGGCTATTTTGCTCTTCTTGTTGATGTCATTCAAACTGAAACCTTTCTTCGTTCATTCACTGGATAGCTTCTTGCCTGCCCACACTCCAACCCACCCCCAGAGAGGACACTTTGCCCCTGGCACACTTGCCACTGCATTTCTGCCTGGCATTGTTTTTGTTATTAAAACTCTCTCTCTCGTTTTTCCTGATTACCAATTTCTTCATAAGTTCCATTAAGTGTTCAGTGTTATTTGACAAAACTTGTGGTATTTGTAACTCGTCGTTTCTAAAATTCTCCAGAACTGTACACGTTCTTTCATGTCAATCTTTTCTTCTTCTTAATGATAGATTGTCAAACCTACACACACAACTGCTGAATTACTTGGTGTCTATTGTTGAAAAGAAACTTTTTCTATGCCACTCTGATTAAATTCATCAGCAGCATTTATAATACACGGATAATCACCTCCCAATCCACCCCCCCAAAAAAAATCCTCTTAGTTTAGACAGTGATGAAAATTGTGTTAAATCCCCAGCAATAATTATTTAAATCTTTCTCATAGGTTATTATCAAAAAGCTCTAAAACGTTTTCCTAATTTACACTAAATCTTTTAATAATTTTTAATTTCTTCCTTTTTCTATATACTTGGTCTAACTAAATATATTAACAAAAGTATTGTGGTGTATTTCTATGATGTTTTTTTTTCATAGGGAATCCTTTGCTTTTCAGATTCATTCTGTCATTCAATTGTCATTGGGATTTTCTATTTCATAATTTTATGACATCATTTTTTTTTTTTTCATTTTTAACTTTTTTTTATATTTTTGTCTTTTTTTTTTCCCCTAGTCATATCTAAAAATATTCACTTTAACAAATCTTGCTTTATTTTCAATTCATATCACTGGTTTGGTTAGAATTAAAAATGGAAATTTTAAAAAGTTTTCTCAAACTAAATTCTTTCTCCTTTTTCTTTTGAAAATTTGTGAATCCATTAAATTTGAGTTTGTTTTCAACCACAGCTACTAAAATATTTCTCTTCACATATAATTTGTTTTTGACTATTGTTTACACTGCTACTGAAATTATTTTGCTATATCTTCTCTTTTTGTTGGAATAAATAATAAAACCTGCAGAATATTTTAATTAGCTTTCAGTTAATATTACAAGTGCTAAGATTTGAAAGGAAAGATTTCTAAATTCCTAAACAATGTTCACATTCTCTACATAATAATTACAATTGGCTTACATTTTTCATATTTACATTTACATTAAGTCAGTAAAAGAATTTCTCCTCTTTCTCTTCATTTTTTTCTATTCTCTTGCAAGAGTCGATTTCCTTAAAATCTGCCGCACCCCTCATCAGTTTCATGTTTTTTTTATTTCTCTCCTGCTATTTTTATTGATGCTACAAAGTAGTCATAAAAAAATTGCTTCAATTTTGGAAAATTTTCAAACTGTACAAAATCAATAAGGTTTTTTTTTGTTTTTTTGTTTTGTTTTGTTTTAAGAGATATTTTTCTTATCAATAACTTACTTTGTATTTGTTTACTAAAGGAAGGGAACTTATAAATTTAAATGATTTAAAAATAAAGGTTTTCATAAAATTACATTTAGTTAAATAGGTATTTCGAAGTATTTCTACCAACTTGAAATTTGATTTGAGTTTTTTGTTTAATGGCATATCAACCTCTGTGGGTTATTAAATGCCAAAAAGGTGAGGTTTTAAGGTATTTTTTTTTTTTTAATGTTCGGTTATAATGGGAAGGTTGATTTAGTCAGATTTTGATTAAAAATTTGTTTTATTTTTCTTTATTTTAGAAAACTTAAGAAGTTTTTTAGTCTGTATTAAAAAAAAGTATTGTTGGCAATAATTTTTTTTTCTTTCAAAAATGTGTTAAGGTGATAATTTTTTTCCCTTCAAAAATGTATTGTTGGTAATATTTTTTCTTCAAAAATTTTTTTTTTTTTTTTTTTTTTTATAAAAGTTTATTTTATATAGTGTTTTAACCCCAGTTTGGGGGTTAACTATTTGCCCATAGCTGGGACCCTAACAGGTGCTACCACTCCAGGTCAGGGTAGACCTGGGAATAACAGCAATTAAGAGGTGGTTCTATGCTCCTCACAACCTCCCAATTAGAGGCCTTGCTGCCAGATGCAGTTTACTGTCATGCCCAGGACCTCTACCAACTTGATTCATGAAGACTATACACTTATCAACAGACACAACTTGATTTCATTTTGTAAATCAGTAATTTCAAATATTTGTTTTTACAATGCCATGCCTCTTCAGAATCTATGGGATTATGGCTCTCCATGGTTTCCTTAACTTTTTATTATCTGTGAATAGCCATGCCATTTTGAGAAAGATAATGTAGTGATTTCCCTGTTGTATTCCTATGGTTTGGAATTCAACAATTTTTTTTCTTGTACTGGTTACTACCCAAGGCTAGAGATCCCAGTCTGCCCTATTATTTAATGCATAGCAAAGTAGAAAAGAGATGGATTCATACCTTTTTTGAGTGAAAGTGAACAGAACTGAGTGACCTAGAATTTGAACATGGCTTGACAATTCTGTTTGTGTGAATATCCATTAAACTATCAGCACATCCTAATTTCAAATATGAAAGATATAATATAGCCTTCAGATTTATCAGCTCATGAAATAATTAAAAATAAATAAATTTTCTTTTTTGGTTTTATTATTTGTTTAAATTAAATTGATTTTTATTATTTTAATTTGGAAAGAAGCACAAAATAATTATATTTCCATAATTGGATCAAATGAAAAGGAAAAAATATAATTCATTTAATGTTATTTTCACTTTCACTTTCATTTTTTTATTATCATTTTGTCTCTTGTTGTCCTTTCAAATTTCCAGCCACTTGGGAGCAAATTTATTTAGTTCAGCTTATAATTTAAAACAGAAATACATTTTTCCTCTATTTTTCATTTGGATGACTTTTTTTTTTATAATCATATCGCCTCAAGCAAAGCATTTTACTACCACTGTTTTGCAGGGGGTTACATAGGAGGAAAGTTATGAGAAAGAGTGACAGGTTATAGGGGGTATCAGGAAGTAGGTAAGAGAAGTATGAGAATACTGATGAGAGTGGAGTGGACGGAGAAAGGAGCAGGAGAGGATGCAGGTTAGTAAGATAGGAGATGACGATTGACTTTACATTTAAATTCTTGGAGATTGTAGCTGTCGGGCTATCTATCTATCATTTTTTTTTATAATCATA
Source organism: Ascarosepion bandense (assembly GCA_037127315.1). Classification (NCBI taxonomy): domain Eukaryota; kingdom Metazoa; phylum Mollusca; class Cephalopoda; order Sepiida; family Sepiidae; genus Ascarosepion; species Ascarosepion bandense. The sequence goes on along the minus strand of JBBBDQ010001236.1, from coordinate 2,965,651 downwards.
TCGCTCCAAGCAAGGTATTTTACTGTCACTGTTTTGCAGGGGGTTACATAGGAGGAAAGTTATGAGAAAGTGACAGGTTATAGGGGTGTCAGGAAGTAGGTAAGAGAAGTATTAGAATACTGATGAGTGGAATGGTCAGAGAGAGGATGCAAGTTAATGAGATAGGAAATGACTATTGACTTTACATTTAAATTCTTGGAGATTATAGCTGTCAGGAAAGCAAGTAGTAAATGGAAGGGAATTCCACAGGGGGGAAGTGCAAGAAAAAATGCTGCTGGAGTAGAATTTGCATTTACAATTTATTGGTTTCACAGTAAATTAGTGAGACCTAGTTGCTAATCTTGTGGCTCGAGTAAATTTATATATAGGGGGTACCAGTGAGCTAAGTTTATCGGAGTAGAAGCTGTGAAAGTATTTGTAGAAGAGACACAGGGAAGCCAAATTGCACTGGTGAGAAAGTGACTGTATCCCAAGCTGCCAAGTCAGGATCTATCACATTACAGATACATCACATTACTTGTCAAATAATTTATTTGTTGCTAAAAATCCACAAGAAAATGCAATGAATTTAAGTTATTATCAATTTCATTTCAACAAAATCATTAAACAATTCTAATAATTTCAAGTCTGGTAAAGAATTTTCTGCAAATTCTGACATCAGCTGTTGGGATATTTTCTAGCTTTTTAGTTGTCTAGATTTTTTTCTTTTCTTTCACAATATTTGTTTTGTGCATTGACAACAGACATTTTTTTATCATTTCAATATTTCAACTTCTGTTGGCTAACAACTGCATTACATTAAGATGAAATACTTAACTCAGTTCAAAATATTTTTCTCTGATTATCATTAATATTTTTCATTTAACTTTTCAGTTTCTTTTTTTTTTTTCTCCGTAAGTTGTTCAAGTGTCATTTCTTTTCCCTCTAATTTTTCTTTTTATCTTTCTCTGAAGGGTTATTTTTAATAATTACTTAGTGTTTGGAATTTGGTCATAAATTTTTATTGATAATAAAATATTTAATATGACTGAACACCATTTTTTTGTTTTATTTTCTCTGCCTATGAGTTACAAGGCAATTTGCCTCCATTTTGTATAGATAGAAAAATGAACTTATGAACTTTTTTTTTTGCTGACTTTTTAAGATAGTCACAACATAGTTTAGTCTCAATTAGTATATTCAACTATCACCCGGTTCACACTCCACCCACGTCTATTGAACAGGTGAAGAGGCTCATCCCTTGTTCCCTGTTTAGGATGTGGTTTCCGGCTTTCTCTTTTCTAATCTTTTCACTCTTACATAGCCCCCTGTGCATCAGTAGCATTACCGCCTTGCTTGGGGTGATATGATTAAAAAAAAAAAAATGTCAATAGATATTGGTGAACATAAAATGAAAACTCTTTTCAGTCTAATTTGTTTTGTGACTCCAGTGTAGGAATTGTGTACACTCATGTCAGTAACTGATATATATATATTTTTTTTAATTTGATGACAATCATAAAATTAATTTTTAATTGGTTATGGCAATATTAGCTGTTTTCTTAAAAGAAATTAGGTTGCAAAAAACATTTTTGAAGAGAATGCTACTTTGTTATTTCTAGATATGTTTTTTATCAATTGAAACACTTCTCAAAGAAATCACTTTGATTCCTAACTTTACTAGGCGATTATATTTGAGAAGTAGGTTGTTGTTCATTTCTTTGCTGCTACTGCTTACTGTCTGGTTTGATGCTGTCTGCTATTTCAACCTGATACTTGCTGTATTGTCAATAATGTATCTAGAACTGTTTTGCCAAAATAGCCAACTGGCATCTTCCACTTATGTCATCTTTCACTGCATTAAATACACGCACTTTGCACTGATTGCCACTATTATTCCTTAACCGATTACCACAATTAGCTGCGGACCTTCTATCAGCAGGCCTGTTGCTATGTACATTTGCTGTGCGGCAACAAACTTGTGTTGATCCGCGTTACATTTGTTAAAAAGGATTAGCAATTCTGCTGTCGTTGTTTGTTCTGCTTTTATCAAATCAATAAAGTTGATTTATATTGATCAGTATTTATCTGGAATTTATTGTAAGCAGAAATTCCTGTTTCCCTTCATTGCTGTTCCCCCCCCCCCCCCCAAAGATCAACAGATTTCTCCAGAGGAACTAAAAAAAATTCTCGGAATTATCATTGATGCGGAAAAGAAAAAGATGTGATTATTATTATATAATTCATTATTTTAATTAAAATATTTAACTGAAAGTCTAATGTCTATGAAATAATTTTCTTGGCTAGAAAAATGCAAAGAATACAAAATCATTTACACTTTTTATGTGTTGACTACTATCCTCATTTTTGTTATTTTTATCAATTGTAACATTTCAGCCTCTATACCCTCCAGTCTGTTATTTTTTTTTCTTTTTTTTTTTTCTTGGAGTAAATAGATCTATCGCCACGTTCACACTCCACCCACGTCTAGTGAACAGGTGAAGAGGCTCATCCCTTGTTTCCCTGTTTAGGATGTGGTTTCTGGTTTTCTCTTTTCCAATCTTTTCACTCTTTTCTTTTTTTTTTTTTCTCAGTTGGAGTAGATAGACTAAACTATCGGCTTGTTCACACTCCACCCACGTCTATTGAACAGGTGAAGAGGCTCATCCCTTGTTTCCTGTTTAGGATGTGGTTTCCGGCTTTCTCTTTACCAATCTTTTCACTCTTACGTAGCCCCCTGCACATCAGTGGTATTACCACCTTGCTCAGGGTGATATGATTAAAAAAAAAACAAAAAACAAAAAGTTTGCTGATCTGGAGAACCTACAGGGAATTCTGGCTGGTTAGTGTGCACTTGGACTCAGTGGAAACTGGGTGTGCAATAAGTGAGCAGTACTAAAAATAGTAAATAACAGGACATAGGCAGTGAAATAAGGTCTAATCCCATAGATTAAATAAAAGGTTCAGTTCAGAATTCCTGTAGGTTACCCAGATTGACATATCCCTGAAGAAGGCCAGAGGGCCCAATAGCTGAAAAGTTGTGATAATAACATAGATGAGGGCAATAAAATCCACATGTAGTGTAAAGTAAATAATGATAACACTTCATCTCAGAAATTTAGAGAGAGAAAATCATTTACTTAACTTTTCTGGTCAATATTCAAAACATGTGAAAGGTTAGTGAGTGCGACATGCTCTTGTGAGGTTGAAGATTAGAGTTGCCAAAATGGCTGGAGAAAAATAAAGATGTTTTAACATTTCTCTCTCATACATACATACATACTGTTATGACCAAAGGGCCATAGAAAGATAACATGGACTTGGATATAAGGTTGAATAATATATTCTCGGAAACATAGTCCAAAGGTAAACGTAGACTGGAGAGTACTTTCTCTTGCAGGTGTCCTGACTCACTCATTCGCTGTGTAGCTACTACTCAGTGACTCCAACTCAGAGTTGGTAACCATATTATAAAGATGTGGATGAGTCCATTTGTAGGTAGGTTCCCACCATACATACATAAATATACTATGTGCCTTCAAGATGTGGATGATGATGATGGTTCTCTGCATCTTCAATTTTTATATCAATTATGATTAGTTTTATTAAGAATATATGAAAAAAAAATTTTTTAAAAAAAATAATTATTTCATTCTAAGCAAGGCAGAAATGCTGCTGGTGTGCAAGGGGTTACAGGGAGAGAAAATAAGTACAGGGAATGTCGAAGAAAAAATAAGAGATGGATGGGAATCAAGTAAATAAAAGATGGCAATTGATGTTGCATTTAAACTTTTAAAGATTGTAGCTATCAGAGAAGCAAGAAAATGGAAGTGTGAGAAAAGAAACTGTTAGAGTAGAAGAGGAGGTTACATTTAACTATTTTGACAGTAAAAGGATGGAATATTGATGCCAATCTAGTAGCACAAGTAAATACACATGGTTGGGTATTGGGGGGAAATAACTTGTCAGAATACTTGTAGAATTCTTGTTTGGCAATTTTCTTCACCCCAAGTAAGGCAATAATGACACTAAAACTCAAGGGGTTACTGAGAGTGAAAGAGAATGAGATGACTTTAATAAGGTGAAATGACAAAAGAACAGGATTCAGAAAGATAGAAGATAATGACTGGCATTGCATTTTTTTTTTTTAATCATATCACCTCGAGCAAGGCAGTAACGCCACTGATGTGCAGGGGGCTACATAAGAGAAAAAGATTAGAGGAGAGTGAAGAGGAGGATGAACCAGTTAGAAAGGAGCAAGAGAAGGATGGGAATACAGGTATGATGACAGTTGCAAAGGTGGAGAGGAAGGAAAGGATATACAGGGCGGTGTGGAAAGAACTAGGGTCAAGTAGTTAAGGGATGGGTATTGAACTTATATTTAAATTCCTGGAGGTTGTTTAAATTTTAAGGATTTTTAAAGATTGTGATTGGACCTTGTGGAGTTACAGAACACCCAGATTAAAAGGGAGAATTTAATGTCCACAAAATACAACACAAATTTTAAGAAAAGACAATGCAATAAGAAATGTTTGTATAAAATTAGAAAATAGTATATTTAACAACATATATACAGAATAAACTATTTGTATATTTCTTTTGTATATTTTGTTTGATAGAAAAATGTCTTTTAGATTTAAGCAAATGTTGGTTGAACAAAAAAGTTTGTTTTGCTGTCTGTAATTCAACAGAGTAGAAGAACAATGTTGGTTTGTTTCTTTTTTTTATGTGTCTGCTGCTAAGTAAGAAAAAAAGGAAAGGGTTTATCAATTTAAGGTGAAAAAGAGTGTGAGTGAGAAATAACCAGATAGAGGGAAAAGGGTCAAATAGAAATAGTAGTAAGTAGCAGAATGGTGTGTGTAAAACAATTAATCAGTCTTCTTAACTAATAAAGCCTGTGTTCCTTCTCCTTTCTGGTTGGCGAGAGGTGTAAAAAGTTTTATGGGCAGTTGAAGATGTCTTGTTGTTTTCCTTTCCTCCTTCTTCTCTTTTGTATTGGTTGAGTCTGCAAAGGATATGTTGGTCTGTTTTCTGACGTCTCTGATCTCTGCACCTTTCTGACTCTTGACTGGTCACGGATGTGGTTAAGTAGTGGATTTCAGTCATGTAACCGGCTCTCAGAGGCACCTTCTTCTTTAGATGTGAAAAAATGTTTGACTGATGTTGTAAGGTGAATTTCCTAATTCTTATCCAACGAGGATCCAGAATTTTTCTTTTCACACTGACTTGTGAAATTTAGCTTAGTTGGGTTTTTCCAAAATGTTTTAGTCATTTGAATCTGATTTTGCGAGTGTGCAATTTTACTTTGGGTTTTTCCAAAATGCTTTTAGTCATTTGGATCCGATTTTGCGATTTTGCAGACGTGCAATTTTACATTGTGTGTTTTAGTTAACTGTTAGATGATATAGAATTTGTGTCCTATAACTTAGATGATAAATCAATCAATAAATAATGAAACAAGTAATGTTTAATTTAATTATTTATGGCTTATCTACACTTTGGTTTATTTAAAGCCACAATATATTTTGGATTGCAAGAATAATTTTTTTGGTGAATGAATATTGCATTAACAATTTTTATTTGAAAATAATGATTTTGAATAACAATTCATTTTCATGTCATTATATAAGTCCTATTCTGTTTGAATTTTTAGGTTGAAGAATTATAGTTATTTATAGTTGGACCATTGACCTTATCTTTGATATTGCTATCACAATGGTGTGTTGATTCATGAATTTGGTGACATAGTAATTGTGATTTCAATTTGTTTGACAAACACACTGTATTTGAGCTCAGTGGAAACAAGGGGAGCAATAACTCAGCAGTACTAAAATAAGAACTAGACGAGATATTCCTAGATATGAAATGAGAACTGTCTGTCCTATAGATTAAATAAAGGGTTAAGTTTAGAATTCCATATAAAAAACAATTTTGGTCACTGCTGCTAATGTATCAGAAACTTAAAATATAACTGCCAAGGTTGCACTGGAACCCAAAATAGAAGCTTTAATTCTTTGATTGCTTAGTTAGATTAGCAACAATTTGGCAAAATTGAGAGACATCCCTTTAGGGTGTAACTGTTAGCCAACTGGTTTAACAGATCATTACGACAATCATGAGTTCAGTTCTCACTGGGTGGTTAACACATGTGACTTTGTGGCATACAAATTAAATCATAATATCTATTATTGTTATTCTCTTTCAAATGATTTTCTTATCAGTACATGAAAAATAAAACCTAGATATCATTCCTCTCAATCTTTGTGCTAGAAAACCAGGATAGGCTGGTTCACTTCACTCTTTCCACCAAAGAACTCAAGACAATATAATCTTCTTGTAGTCTTTGTCTTCTCCATCTTCTCAGTCAAACACTGGTTAACACCGAAATGAACAACACATGTGAGTTTTGCAAAACTCAAATAAAAACTGACTACCCTCACAAACTCTCAGCTTTTATGCCGGCAAGGCCTACACTTAGGCAAATGAATACAAGCCTCGCTCTCAGTCTGGTCATGCACAAGCACTGCCATTTTTCTGTATTCGTATACAAAAATGAAACCTTCTAAAACAATATTCACCAAGTGTTCATTGGTTTAGACCAGAGATTTTCAAACTTTTTGACTTACGGACCCCTTTATATATCAAGTTTTAGTCTAGGAACCCACTATAGACGCTTATGAAATTTATACATAGCTTATAGTTTTGCTTAAAATAGCTTATAGTTTTGCATTAACGTAAGTAAAAACTGGTTTTAAGCTTACTTTTAAATTGATAAATTTAAATTCATACTTTGAATTTCATGTGATGAGTTACTCCACAGACCCCCTATCTTATCCTTGTGGACCTCCTGTGGTCCGTGGACCACATTTTGAAAACCCCTGGTTTAGACTGTAAAATGTCAAAATTTCCTGCCAACCTCTACAAATCAAACCTCCTCAAATGAGCATTTATAAATGCCACATATTGTAAATAGTTTGCAAACTCATGCTAGACAATGGAAGGTTTGTTAAATAGTCATATTGTACTTGGTCTTGGGCATCCCGACGTGGTATAATGGTTAGCAAGCTTGTTTCATTAGAACCTGTTACAACTGAGTAGTGAGTTTGATCCTCACTGGGTACCCCATAGTTTTGGCCTTGTGCCACATCTAAGTGGTGCTAAGAAAATCAACATATTGCGCTTGGTCTTTTTTGTCTCATATACTTTCAGTTTTTAATTAAGTGAACATTTTCATTTAATACAGATATTGGAATATTTTTAATTTCAATCATTTTTTAATGTAAAACAGGCAGATTTTTTTTCAGCTGTGGTCTTGAACTGTGTCATGTAAATGTGCTCCACTATCTGAAGTGTTTTGAATTTTCTATATAATTGATTGTCCTCTTTTCGTTTTTTTATGGCATATCAAACTCAATGGGTTATTTAATGCCAACAATATTTTTACAATAGGTTTGTCTGAATAGAATGTATTCTTTGTAAGAAATCAATGTGCAGATCAGGTTTCATTGACGTATTTTTGTAAAAAGTGTTTTGTAAAGAGTTAGTTGTATTACTGGTATATATATTTTTCTTCAAAAATATGTTGCTGTTAACATTTTTTTTTCTTCTAAAATGCATTGTTGGTAATATTTTTCTTCATAAATATATTGATGGTAATACTTTTTTTTTTTCAAAAATATATTGCTGGTAATATTTTCTTCTCCAAAAAAGTACTGCTGAAATTTTCACTATAAAAATCTATTTTTATACTTTCATAATTTTTTTAACCCCAGTTTGGTAGTTAACTATTTGCCCATAGATGGGACCCTAACAGGTGCTGCCAACCAAGGTCAGGGTGGACCTGGGAACTGAAGTTATTAAGAAGTGGTTTCATGCTCTTCAAAACTTCCCAGTTAGGGGCCTTGCTGCCAGATGCAGTTTATCATCAAACCCAATACCCAGATGTAGTTTGTTATACTCAGGATGCCTTATTGTGGGGAAGGGAATCCCTCTGCAGAGGTGCAGTTGGCATATTCTGATCCCTAACTGACAAGTTCAGATTGTTCTCTTGATGCTATATGAAAATGTATTTTAATCTCTATTTTTATTTTGCTTTGAATCTAAATCTTATTTTGTATATTTTTTTAATGTGTCTATTGTAAGTTATCTTTGGTTAAAAGAAAATGCAACATCTGTCCAGAAATGGCCTGCAGTAATTAACATAAAGAAAAAATAGCTTGCCTAGGGCAATGGTGCCTTATTCCTTTTTAAAGTGCTCTCCTTATGTAGAAATAGAAAAGAAATCCATGTGCCAACACTAAGTTCAATCATAGATCTAGTGTGAACAGTCTAGCAGGCAATGTTGGGGTCAGAAATCCAACCTTTCCCTCAAAATAGAGAAAATGCACTTTTGCTCACCAAGCTCAAAAATTGTATTTTCTCTCTTGTAGCTCAAAAAAATTCTCTTCCCTGGGTATGCAAAAGAAACACTTTATTCACTGAGTGGTTTTCTGATTGACCACACTAAACAGTGAGGAAAGAAAATTTGCATAGCTTATGATACTCATAGCAGCTCTCTTTCTGCTAACAATTTTTGGTAATTTTATTTCGGCAGACCGCACACAAAACAGAAACTCTTTTTTGAGGTAGGTGATTTTCTATTTCAATAAACTTCCCACTGTCACATAGGTGACACTCCTCTTGGTTCTCTTTTGCCTCTTCACTTTCCTCCCTGGCTGCAGCATGGCGCCTTCTATTCCACCATCGCTGTTGACATCTGTGTCAGTCTGCAGCATATTTATTACCTTGCACATGGTTTCCATCGAGTCCAGTGATGTTAGCAGCTTCATTACCCTTTTCTCCTTTGACGACATTAAACTCCACTTTCTCACCATCTCCTCAGATATTTATGAGGATTGTTTTTAATTATAGCTGTCTAATGTACAAAGGCATCTTCCTTTGTGTCTTCCTGGTTGATGAAGCCATATCTGCTTTTTACATTGAACAATTTTATTATCCCCAGTACTTTGGAGGTTGCAGGCCTCTCAGTGGTTTCTACTTCACCCTCAGTTTGTTTTTGGTTTGTTATTTTCTGACCATTTCCACAGTACTGTTTTTGCCTTCAAAATTCAGACATAACCAAACTCCCCACAGCTTGTGTCAGACATAACCAAACTCTCTATAGCTTACTAAAGTCAGGCTCATCAATCCTCAAGGCAGCACAAATGGGCTGACAAGAAAACTGAATATCATCTGACTCTGTGATGTGTACTCCACCCAGTTCCTTAATAATATCCATTGCAAGGAGTAGGTCAAACTCCAATAATGCACTGTGCACAATCAAGACACTAATAGTTTTTGATACTGAGTCTTATGCTTCCGACTCCTTGGCTCCTGAAAGCCTTTTCATTGGCCGTTAGTACATCCATCTTTAGCATTCTTATACTTATAGCTGCTTTTTACGTGCTAACAATTTTTGGTAATTTTTTCTTTGACAGACTAGGCACAAAACACAAACTCTTTTTTGAGGTAGTTGATTTTCTCTTTTGATACACCTTAAAACCTTATACCCTTATCTCTATAACCTTTCCCTTTTAAAAACAGGTTGCAAAGTCCTTTTTTGGGATTATCATCAGCTGCAACATTGTAGTCTCCTTAATCTCATCCAGGACCTGAAATCTTTTTTGATGTTGATCTCTAAAATTACAAAGAAATAAATCTGGATAGTAACAGAGTTGAAAAACGTGGATGATGTGATTTACTAAAACCTCTCAATGAGAATTTTCTGATCTATTCATTTGATCATTGTGAATACATTTTGGTCACAAGCTAACTTAATTGGATTGGAGTAGACCTAAAGAAAAGTTTTTTTTAATGTCTATGCAGTAGAGTCCTTTTTGTTTGGTGGTCAAGTTGCATCAAGGCTTGGACAACCTGTTCTCAAGACCTTCAAAATGGTTGGAATGAAAAACACTCATTTGAAATAACTAAATGATACACTAATTTGTTGACCTCTGGCAAGGATCCTCAAAACATAGACAAAAACAAAATTAATATTAAAAATCCTGAAATCATAAGAATTTGAAAATTCAAATAACTTAAAACCCTGGATAGGGTTCATAAAATAGAAACTTAATGTTTTTTTTCTTGTACAACATCAGTGGCATGCTGCATTGTCCTTTGCTCTGTTAATGATGACATTCTGGTATCACATTAGAGCAGCAGAAAGCAACATCTACCACTTACAGGGATTTTCTAAGCATAGCACAAGATCTAAAGAGTACCCAGTGAGGATCAAATTCATTATTCAGTTTAAATTGATCTAGTGAGGCAAGCTTACTAACCATTAATTCAATGTTGAAGTGGCTTAAAGCATCTTCCAATTTTAAGCTTGTTCTTGACTAGAAAAGTAGATGCTAGCATAATACAACTAGCTGAATATAAAAAAAAAAAAAACTTACCAGGGGCAATTCTGTGGTCTCTTGTGGCTGATGGATCACACACATGCAAATTAGTTCTAGAAAGTTGATGCACTGCAGATGCTGCAACTGTACTATTCAACAGAAATGCACATATAACTAATGTTCACTAGTAACCAGCCTGCTGAGTGAGCACAAAACCAATTGGCAAAATGCCTACTTGTATTGAATATTAACGTAAAGTTTGATGATGGGTCAAACAGTTTTGGGATATTTATGATGGCTAAAAGATTGGAAGAAAATGCCAGCATCAAATTTTGTGTGAAGTTCGACAAATCTACCAAAGCCTTTAAAGCAGGGGGCAGCAACTTTTGGAGAGTGAAGGCCAAAAAGCTATGTAGAATCATGGAAGGCCGAACAGCTATGGCTCCAGTGTCACGGAGAAGAACCATGTCATTAAATATGTGAATAAATTTTTTATGTGTTTGAAGAAAGCAAGAATTCAATATAATTTAATATCCGATGGGAATTTTGTTAAAAAAAATATTACTTCTTAAAAATAAATGTTTCATAAATCAGTACTGAATAAAAAAAATTCCATTAAAATCAGTTGAAAACACTATTTTATATTCATTTAAAAGTGCCCGCTCACAAAAGCAATTTCACAGAAAAAGTGAAAGTAAGCCGTATGTTAATTTTGGCAATCCCTACAAAAAAAAAAAAAGTAAAACACATTCTCCAGGTAAAAAGAAATAATTTTTTTAATTTTGATGCAATATATTCAGACTATTAACTTGCATTTTATATCATGTCCAGAGTAAGGTAGCAGGCCAGACAAGATTCACTCAAGGGCCGGATGTGGCCTGTGGGCCAGGGGTTGCCAACTGCTGCTTTAAAGGTTTCAGTCACTTTTCCACTGCTATAATGTAGTTTGCCTGTGCCATTTCCGTTAAATATTTTCATGGTAATTCTTCTGATGAGCATTCTGCTTTGGTGATGTTACTTCAAGAATTTAAGTGTCTCATTGTTTTACAACTAAAATGGATAGATTTAACTTATAAGTTACTAGCAGTATAGCCCGACGTTGCTCGGGTGTAATGAAAGCTTTAAAACTAATCCATGGTCCTGGAGCTCAGACTCTTTGGATGTTGGCACGAAAGACTAAAAAGCAATAGTTGTTTCCAGTTAAAGCAAAACCGTAGACTGAAAGAAAAATGAATGGATGTAAGTCAAAGTTTGATTTCCTGGTATTGATATCAAATTTTCTGCACTATTGTAAGAACTGCAACCTTGAAACTTCTGAATATCGTTTCTTATGTTTTTGTCTGAGTGTATCAAATTTGATTAAAATCGGACCACTCCTTCTATAACCCGATTTTTTTCAATTTTCCATATTTATCAGGGGTACCTCAACACATAACCTAGCTAAGAACACTCACAGACGCTTATAGTACAACTGTGTGAATTTTCAAGAAAATCGGTTCAGCCATTTTGGAGTCTATAGGTAACAGACACACACACAAAGTTCCATTTATAAATAAGTTTAGATTTGCTAACAGTTTTCTCTCTCACATGTGTAACTCTCTTTCTGCCTCTTGCTTTTCATTTTGATGGGATGTTAATTATTTATAATGTCTTCTTAATTCCTGTTCTTTTATTGTTCTCTCTCCTCAATAATATTTTCCTTTTTCTTGTATTCTTTCACTCAGTAACCCTTGCATCTCAGTGGCTTTGCTCTCTTGCTTAGAGTGGAATAATTAAAAAATATATATTTATATTTGCCTATCGGTTGTTTGAGGATTGTAGTAGTCTGAACTTTGTTTCTTTTTAAGTTGTGTTGTTGGGTAGCAGGATTGCTCTGTCTTACTAATTTAGACATTGAGCACTCTCTTTTACTGTTTAGGTAGGTGTCAGTTTTTGTTTTTTCTTCCTCTTAGTTTGTTTCCTTTTTTATTTTGATTTATAGGTTTTAGTTTTCTTTTTATATTCTTAAATAAATATATATATATATATATATATATATATCCATCCAAGTGAATAAGGAATGGAGGAAGATTTACAGCGTTCAAAATATTAATTTAAAACAGTGCTTGATATACAATATAGAGCTGTGAATGTTTAAATATTTATAATTACCATGAAAATATTTAACGGAATTGGCACAGGCAAACTACATTATAGCAGTGGAAAAGTGACTGAAACCTTTAAAGCAGCAGTTGGCAACCCCTGGCCCACAGGCCACATCTGGCCCTTGAGTGAATCTTGTCCGGCCTGCTACCTTACTCTGGACATGATATAAAGTGCAAGTTAATAGTTTGAATATATTGCGTCAAAATTAAAATAAAATTATTTCTTTTTACCTGGAGAATGTGTTTTACTTTTATTTATTTATTTATTTATTTTTTTGTAGGGATTGCCAAAATTAGCATACGGCTTACTTTCACTTTATAATTATAGTTTAGAACATGTACACATTTTTATCCACTACAAAGTGTACATTTGTTTCAATATTGAAATACAATGTCTCATATATATATATATATATATTATATATATATATATATCTTGGAATTGAGCTGAGTTCAAATTTCAGTTGATTCTGTTTTGGTTCACTTCACACTAATTTGCTTGGCATGAATCATCCAGCTAAGGGTTAAATAGCAAGGTAGACTGTTTTCTAGTCTTGGTTGGCAGCCAGTCTAAGAGAAGGAAAACTGTAAATTCAAACCCAAGGAAGTCTGTTTGGAAACTTTGTGGTACATGGGACTATTTCTGTTATTAGTACTTGCAAAATATGTGGCTGGTTTGTCAAAAGATATGTGTTCTAAAAATACTGAACTGTTCCAGTATCTGTGATGTAGCCATTAAAAGAAAACAGAGGGCTATGGTAGATGTAATGTTGTTAAAAAATATAGGCTTCAACTGTCAAGGCACCTTAACATTTCATGTCTCTCCAGACTGCCACGTGAAGCATTTCTTATTCTCGGACACGTGCTTAAATTATAGCTGTCAAATGAAGAATAAACTTTAAGAAAACTGAATGCATGGTCATCAGCAAAAGGTGCAACCCAAAATGCCAAATACAGGTGGGTGATACCAGAATCAAGCAAGTACAAAAATTTAAATACCTAGGAAGTGTTCTAACAGGAGATGGAAAGTGCGACACAGAGATCCAAAGGCGAATTGCATAGCAAAGGACGCGTTCTAGAAGCTGAGTAAAGTACTAACACAGGAAAATTTCACTAGAAACAAAGAAAAGAGTGCTGGATTGCTATGTGATGTCAGTTCTTCAATATGGCAGTGAATGCTGGACAATATCATCGAAAATGAGGACAAAACTTGAAGCAGCAGAAATGTGGTTCTACAGAAGGATGCTGCGGAATATCGTGGACTGAGCATGCAGGCAACAATAAGGTATTGGAAAAAATGGCAACAAAAAGGAAATTAATACTGAACATCAGAAAGAGACAACTGAAGTTCCTGGGACATGCAATAAGGAAGGAGAGCTTGGAGAACCTGATACTGACAGGCCAGATAGAAGGAAAAAGAGACAGAGGAAGACAGCGGATAACATATTTGCAGGGCCTGATCAGGTGGATGACAAAATGGACTTTGTGAGGTGTAACAGGAGCAAACATACTAAAAGCCACAAGGAATAGAGAGACGTGGAGAACCATGATTGCCTACGTCCTGAAGGGACAGGGCACATGGTGTGCATGGGGGGGTAACAGTAAAAGAATAAAAAAGTACAGGGGATCAAAGAAAAGATAAGAGATGTATAGGAATCAAATAGATAAAAGATAACAATTAATGTTGCATTTAAATTTTTGAAGATTGTAGCTATCAGGGAAGAAAGCAAATGGAAGTGAGTTCCAATAAACAGGAAGTGCAAGAAAAGAAACTTTTAGAGTAGAAGAGGAAGTTACATTTAACTATTTCGATAATAAAAGGGTGAAACCTTGATGCAAATCTAGTAGCAGAAATAAATACTTGTGGTTGGGTACCAGAAAAAAAACTTATCAGAGCAGAAGCCATAAAATATACTTGTAGAAAAGACAAAGGGAAGCCACATCATGTTGGTGATTAAAGGTGGGCTGCCAAGTCAGGATTGATTACATTGCAGATCCTTCTTTGGATTTTGTCAAGAACCTCAAGATGTATATCAAGAGCACCCTACCAAATATGGCAACAGTATTCAATGCACAGACGAATGGTAGATTTATAAATATGCAAAATGGATTATGAGAAAAACTTCCTGGTTTGACACAGTGACACAACCTTCCTAGCAGTAGATGCAGCTATGGGTTCAATGTAGTCATTCCATTAATGGTCATTTGAGACAGTGAGACCAAGGAGCTACATTCATAGTTCTCCCATCAGGCTTTTCTGTTGAGAGTGAGGCTAGGCACTCAACTGGATGAAAAACATGTCCTCTCAAAGGGTGGATCTAAGGTCAATGAGTATCAAGAATAATAGGGTCGACTGGGTTTATGACTTTGTTCTTGACAAAGAAATTTCTACTTTGAATCTTCAATGTAGATAAGTAAGTAAAATCTTCCAATAATCAGTAAGGGTCCAGTTAAGCATCATCAAAATAATTTTTAGCCAGAATTTCAGATTTATTTATTGAAACAAAAATTATTTTCTTTGCAGGCTGTTGCCATTAAAAATAATGATTTTTTTTTTTAGTGGCTGTTGCCATTAAAAATAATGATTTTTTTTTTTAGTGGCTGTTGCCATTAAAAATAATGATTTTTTTTTTAGTGGCTGTTGCCATTAAAAAAATTATTTTGATTTTTTTTTTATTAATAAATTTTGCCTTTATGTTAAAATGGACTTAATTTTGTCAAAATTTCTACATTATTAAACATTGCATTGCAACTAACTAAACTTTTTATTACAGCTATTGTGTGCTTAGGTTTTGTTTTGACAAGCTTTGTACTCGTAAATTAGTCATTTTCTACTAGTAAATTAATCATGTATCAAAATTCATGCTCCAATAAACTGCAGTCAGAAATCTTAGGTTGGGGAAGGTTCCCAAACTTCTCCAGTTTGTGTCCTTCACAAAAGTGTCACACTCAACTGAATTCTGATATCCCTTTAACATGTTACTAAAAGAAGTTTTAGGGTTTGTGTACATGTTGAATTGTTTTTTATGATGCTTATTAAGTTTAGCTTAGTAAGACACAAGGCCAAAGGAGAAAGAGTGTACTAGGTTTTCAAACCGGGAAAGGATTGTCAATCTAAAAAGGATTTTAACACCTGGAGAAAATAT